>BQNB010053179.1:0-40143 GCA_026074375.1 Tanacetum coccineum
ATTAGTTTATGTTTAAGAAAATTTTGAGGCTTAATCTCTTTGTTCCTGCACTAGGGGAATTTTCCCTTTCCTTTGCTTGTTAAAATTTTGATCCAAGCCTCATTGAGCTTGAATCTTGTTTGTGTTAAGTTTAAATACACTCAATAGGAGTGTCTACTGCAGGAGTAGCCAACTTGGTCTCCTGCATTTGGTTCTAGCCCATTTGGTCATTTGCATCAGCAGTAGTAACAGCAGTTACTACTGCTAATCTTTTCAGCTTCATTTAAGCTTGTGTTTGTAGGATTTAGAATCTAAAACTCAATTAGCTATTAGATTAGATATAGGTAAAGGTAGCTTAAAGCTTATTTTCACATTTCTAGCTTATTTCTTAGGTTAATTTAGCTTTAAAAGTTCATCAAAAAAATCTTAAAAATACAAAAACAGTAGAAAGTAGATTTTAGGTTCTTAATCTAGACTCTTAGCTCATATAATTTAGTTTTATGGTTAAAACTTGTAGCTTATAAGTAGTTTGATAAGTTGTCAAAAGCTCAGCTTCTGTCATTGCTTATTGAAAATTTTAGCTTAAGTTGTTTTTGAGCTTTCAAGTCTTAATTCCTGAGTTTGCTCTTTATACCACTAGATTCAATTAATTTAAGGTGTTGTTAATTTAATTAGCTTATCATGTTTAACTTCTACATATCATAAGCTTTCTAGGACAGCTTTTAGTTTTAAAATTGAGCTTAAATTGAGTTAAGTGCAAGCTTTTAAGTAAAAATTAGCTTTTTAGCTTTTAAAAGCCTTGTTTCTGAGGCAGCCACTTTCACAAGCTCTTTGAGAGCTTATTTTTGAGTTTCAGCTTATAGTTCCTTTATTAAAGTTGTTTAAAAAAGCTTAATCTACAACTTTGTTCTTTTGAGTTTTCAAAAATAAAAAAAATAAAAAAGGGTGTATGCCCAAACTTGAACCCGGGTCCTCTAACACACAACACCAACGCCTTAACCTCTTTGCTACAATAGCTCATCTGTCATCCTCTCTTTTCAGTTAATTAATATACACGTTTTCTTTTCTTTGTTATAACAAAAGCCGTAGCCTTTTAGCTTATTTCCCCAGCTTATTAGATAAGCTGGGGGCTTATTCTTATTTTCCCTTTGTTCTTAGTTGCATTTAGGACTTTTCATGAATTTTTGGAATTTTTCCACTTAGTAGTTTATTTTCTAGGATTTTTCTTAAGTTTAAATTTTCGAAAATCATTTAAAAATATAAAAATAACTTTTAAAAATACAAAAAAAATAGTTTTTAGAATTAGATTAATTACTTTTAGTTTTACATCCAGAAAAAATCATTTTTACTCTTTTTAGATTTAAATTTTCATTTTTAAGCTTTTAATTTTAATTTTAAAAAATAAGATTTTAATATTAAAAGTAGTTAAAAATAGTTTTCTGAATTTTTATATTATTTAAGATTTTTCTAAGTTTAAAAATAATTTTTTAGAATTTTTAGGATTCAATTTGCTATTTTCTAGGATTTAAATAGAATAAATGAGTTTTTAATTCATAATAAATTCAAAAATAATCAAAAAAATAATTTTCTTTTCCTTAAAAATTTATTTTGTCTTATTTTAGGTTTAGAAATTTAATTTACATTTTTAGGAGTTAATCTTGCCTAAGTTGCTTATTCGTCGCATTTAATTTGTTCCCGTTAATCATTTTTGTGCTTAATTGCTTTAGTTTTCTTATTTTAGTTATTGGTTTTAATTATTAGTTATAGATAATCAAATCAATCTTTGTTTTAATTCAAATCATTGTCCAAACTAGAACGTGGTTTCAATTTCACGAATCATTGGGAAACGACCCGGGGAAGCATACTTCCCGGCTAACATACGTATTATATTATATTATATATATTTGTGATGATTTTCCTTTTTACCATTGTCCTCAAGGGTAATATGGTAATTTTCCATCATATTATATATTTTATATTTTTACGTGTGTTAGATTCTTGCAATCAATTTTTAGCTTTTAGCTTAATATAGCCTTTGTTTAGCTAAGGCACTTGTAAGTCTTCTTTACTTTTCTGTCTTTAGTTTTCTTAGTATAGTTTTGCTTAAATTTGCTTATTAATTGCTTACATGCTTATTTAGTTGCTTATTTGAGCTTAAATCTGTTTCTAATTGCTTATTAATGATGAATGTCTATCTGTCTTTAGTTTCCTTAATATAGAATTTAGATTTACTCACTTTGTCCTATAAATCATAAAAACCAAAAAAATATTTAGCATAGTTTGTAGGACTTTAATTCTAGCTTTTCTAGTTGTTGAAATAAGCTCACTAGGTTAGTTAAAAGCTAATAGCTATCTGGTATTAAGGTTTCATTAACTAGATTTTAGAATCATAAGCTAATATGAAATCTGTCTAGCTTTAAGGGGTGTTTGGATTAATGAAGTTTGACCTTCATAAGTCAAAATAAGTTTGTGTTTTCAATTTGGTCAGCTTCATTTTCATAATTAAATAAGTTTTAAAAAGGTTTGAATCATTAGTTTATGTTTAAGAAAATTTTGAGGCTTAATCTCTTTGTTCCTGCATCAGGGGAATTTTCCCTTTCCTTTGCTTGTTAAAATTTTGATCCAAGCCTCATTGAGCTTGGATCTTGTTTGTGTTAAGTTTAAACACACTCAATAGGAGTGTCTAGTGCAGGAGTAACCAACTTGGTCTCCTGCATTTGGTTCTAGCCCATTTGGTCATTTGCATCAGCAGTAGTAACAGCAGTTACTACTGCTAATCTTTTCAGCTTCATTTAAGCTTGTGTTTGTAGGATTTAGAATCTAAAACTCAACTAGCTATTAGATTAGATATAGGTAAAGGTAGCTTAAAGCTTATTTTCACATTTCTAGCTTATTTTTTAGGTTAATTTAGCTTTAAAAGTTCATCAAAAAATCTTAAAAATACAAAAACAGTAGAAAGTAGATTTTAGGTTCTTAATCTAGATACTTAGCTTATATAATTTAGTTTTATGGTTAAAACTTGTAGCTTATAAGTAGTTTGATAAGTTGTCAAAAGCTCAGTTTTGTCATTGCTTATTGAAATTTTTAGCTTAAGTTGTTTTTGAGCTTTCAAGTCTTAATTCCTGAGTTTGCTCTTTATACCACTAGATTCAGTTAATTTAGGGTGTTGTTAGTTTAATTAGCTTATCATGTTTAACTTCTACATATCATAAGCTTTCTAGGACAGCTTTTAGATTTAAAATTGAGCTTAAATTGAGTTAAGTGCAAGCTTTTAAGTAAAAAATAGCTTTTTAGCTTTTAAAAGCCTTGTTTCTGAGTTTCACAAGCTCTTTGAGAGCTTATTTTTGAGTTTCAGCTTATAGTTCCTTTATTAAAGTTGTTTAAAAAAGTTTAATCTACAACTTTGTTCTTTTGAGTTTTCAAAAATAAAAAAATTTAAAAAGGGTGTATGCCCAGACTTGAACCCGAGACCTCTAACACACAACACCAACGCCTTAACCTCTTTGCTACAATAGCTCATCTGTCATCCTCTCTTTTTAGTTAATTAATATACACGTTTTCTTTTCTTTGTTATAACAAAAGCCGTAGCCTTTTAGCTTATTTCCCCAGCTTATTAGATAAGCTGGGGGCTTATTCTTATTTTCCCTTTGTTCTTAGTTGCATTTAGGACTTTTCATGAATTTTTGGAATTTTTCCACTTAGTAGTTTATTTTCTAGGATTTTTCTTAAGTTTAAATTTTCGAAAATCATTTAAAAATATAAAAATAACTTTTAAAAATACAAAAAAAATAGTTTTTAGAATTAGATTAATTACTTTTAGTTTTACATCCAGAAAAATCATTTTTACTCTTTTTAGATTTAAATTTTCATTTTTAAGCTTTTAATTTTAATTTAAAAAATAAGATTTTATTATTAAAAGTAGTTAAAAATAGTTTTCTGAATTTTTATATTATCTTAGATTTTTCTAAAGTTTAAAAATCATTTTTTAGAATTTTTAGGATTTAATTTGCTATTTTCTAGGATTTAAATAGAATAAATTAGTTTTTAATTCATAATAAATTCAAAAATAATCAAACCCCTCATAATTTTCTTTTTCTTAAAATTTTCTTTTGTCTTATTTTAGGTTTAGAAATTTAATTTTCATTTTTAGGAGTTAATCTTGCCTTAGTTGCTTATTCATCGCATTTAATTTGTTCCCGTTAATTCTTTTTGTGCTTAATTGTTTTTGTTTTCTTATTTTAATTGTTGCTTTTAATTAGTAGTTATAGATAATCAAATCAATCTTTGGCTTCAATTCAAATCATTGTCCAAACTAGAACGTGGTTTAAATTTCATAAATCGTTGGGAAAACGACCCGGGGAATCATACTTCCCGGTTAACATACGTATTATATTATATTATATATATTTGTGAAGATTTTCCTTTTTACCTTTGTCCTCAAGGGTAATCTGGTAATTTTCCATCGTATTATATATTTTATATTTTTACGCGTGTTAGATTCTTGCAATCAATTTTTGGCGCCGTTGCCGGGGATTTGTGATTAAGATTCTCTCGTTTGAAGTTTGTTGATCGTGATTTGAAGACCCTTTTATTTTTGAAAGTTTTGTTTTGTTAAAAAAATAAAAAATAAAAAAATATATAAAAATAAAAAGTAAAAAATATTTTTCTTTTTTTAGTATAATTATCATTTTAAAAAATAAAAAAAATCAAAAATATAAAAAATTGTCCATAATAAAAAAATAAAATAAACAAAGTTGGTAAAAGAACACCAACAAATAATACCTTCAATTGAGGTATTATCCATTAGTAAGTTCCCAACTCGAATCAAAGATTTAAAAACTTACCATTTGTGTCATTTACGAAATACGGCTCACCTTAAAAAGTAAAATTTTTAAGAGCTACCGTGAAGTAAATTTGATTATTTGGTTTAAGTTGTCTATCTCGTTATCCGTTAAAATAGTTTGTTTAAAAAAATAAAAAAAATAAAAAAATAATAATAAAAAATTAGTTTAAATTTTCTTTTTCTACTTTGTGCATGCGCACTCGTTCTCAAACCCGCAACCGTAACCGTCAACAACAAGCCCAACCGGCTGTTGTTCAACCATTTCATTTAGAAGAACCTGTTGTTAATCCTCCCCTAGTTCCGATGGCTGATAACCGGACTATGGCACAATTGCTCCAAGCACCCACCGAGGGGTACGAGGATGCAATTGTAATTCCCGAAATCAATGCTAATTTTGAGTTAAAGCATGGTTTGATCAATCTTGTTCAAAACAAGCAGTTTTTCGGACATGATAAAGAGGATCCACATGCTCACATTCGTTATTTCAATAAGATTACCTTAACGATGAGATTCCCAGATATCCCGAGCACGTCAATTAAGCTTATGCCTTTTCCATTTTCTCTTGAAGGTTCAGCCCGGATTTGGCTTGAAAAAGAACCTCCTCGATCGATTTTGACATGGGGGTGATCTTGTTTCAAAATTCATTAATCAATTCTTTCCTCCTTTAAAATGGACAAATCTTCAGAACGAAATCACGAGATTTCAACAAAGATTTGACGAATCGTTTTATGAGGCTTGGGATCGATTTAATGACCTTCTTTGAGCATGCCCACATCACGAATTTTCTGAATTACATCAATTAGATACGTTTTACAATGCTTTGAATGCTAATGATCAAGATTCATTGAATTCTGCTGCGGGTGGAAACTTTTTGGATAAAATGCCTCGTGAATGCTTAAGAATTATCGAGAGTAAATCCAAGGTTCATAATTCACGAAACAAGGCAGTTGTTGCCAAAGTGAGTTCGAATTCATCTACCCCCGGAATTTCACCCGATGTTGTTGCTCTTACAAGCGAAGTTTCTGAACTAAAGAATATGATGAAGACTATGCTTATCGACAAGCAAAAAGCCCAAGCTCCCGTACCCTTAAAAGCGGTCGAGGCTTAGTTGAGTAACTTGTTAGGTGCTCAATTCTATAGAAATTGTCCCGCCACCGATGGAAATGTTTATCGAGACAACATTTAAGAGTACGTTTCACAAGCTGCTGCAGCTAATTTCAATAAAGGAAATACCAATTCTAGACCTCCGATGGTTGCAAACCAAATCCGACTCCTGGTTTTCCTCCGATTCAAAACAATCAAAACCGTTTCAATCAGAATTAAGGAAATAATTTCAACCAAAATCGAGGAACCAATTTCAATCAAAACCGTGGAAATAACTTCTACCAAGGACAAGTTTATCAACCTCCGACTAGTCAACCACCGGTTTACCAAGCTCACCCTTATCAAGCTCCCGCTCCGCAAATGCAAGGTGTTTCAAAAATTGATTTTGAGAATTATGTCAAGGCTAATGATGCAATATTAAGGAATATGCAAAATCAAGGCCAAGGTTTACAAAACCAAATGACAAATTTAACGGAAATGCTTTCTAAATTCGTAAATTCCAATACCGCTTCGTCTTCGAGTTCAAGTTCTCTTCCAAGTAACACCGTTACTAACCTAAAGGAAGACTTGAAGGGTATTACTACCCGAAGCGGGGTTGTTTATCAAGGACCTACGATTCCTATTTCTTCTCCTAAAGTAGTAGAACGTAGAACCGAGGTGACAAAGGACACGGTTTTTCCTACTAATAACGGAATTACCGAAGACGTCCAACCTTCGGTTGTCCCAGTTGAAAACCAAAATCCAGTTTCCAAGCCAGTAGTTGCTCCTGTTAGTGCACCGATGCCTAACCCGAAACCGTCGATTCCTTATCCTTCAAGACGAAATGATGAAAAGAGCCGTGAAAATGCTAACGAACAAATTGAAAAATTCTATGAAATCTTTAAAGATATGAGTTTTCAAAATTAGCTTCATGGATGCTTTGACTCTAATGCCTAAATTTGCTTCAACTCTTAAAGCCTTAATCGGAAATAAAGAAAAGCTTAGTGAGATGGCTAGAACCCCTTTGAACGAACATTGCTCGGCGGTCATACTTAACAAGTTACTCGAAAAACTTAGTGACCCCGACAGATTCCTTATTCCATGTAAATTTCCCAGAATGGATGAGTGCTTAGCCTTGGCCGATCTTGGCGCTAGCATAAATCTCATGCCATTTTCCTTGTGGAAAAAGCTTAACCTTCCAAACCTGACTCCGACGTGCATGACACTAGAACTGACGGACCGTTCAATCTCTCGACCGATCGGTATTGCTAAAGATGTCAACGTTAAAGTTGGTGTATTCCAGTTTCCAGCAGGCTTCGTGGTCGTAGATTTTTAACCAGACCCTCGAGTACCTCTAATTCTCGGGAGGTGTTTTCTTAAGATCGGTCGTGCTTTGATAGACGTATACGAAGGTAATTAACCCTTCGAGTGGACAATGAGGCAATTACTTACAATCTTGATCAAACTTCGAGATACTCGGTTAATTATAATGATATGACGGCGAACCGAATCGAGGTTGTTGAATTAGCTTGTGAGGAGTATTCTCAGGAAGTTCTAGGATTTTACGACGTGATCGCAAGTGGCAATCCCACTCCCGGATATGACCCGATAGTTTCAAATTCTTCTCCGACTCTCACTCCTTTCGGGGATAGTGATTTTCTACTTCTCGAAGAAGCTGATGCTTTTCTTGCTCTAGCCGACGATCCAACTTCACCGAAAGTTGATGAATCCTATTATGACCCAGAGGGGGACATTCTTATTCTCGAAGCACTCCTTAATAGTGATCCTTTACCTCCTCCGAACCAAGGAAATTATTTGCCGGAAATTAAAAAGGAACTTAAAATTTGTAAAGCTAAAACTGCCAAATCTTCAATTGATGAACCCCCCGAGGTAGAACTTAAGGACTTACCACCTCATCTCGAATATGCATTTTTGGAAGACAACAACAAGTTGTCAGTCATAATTGCCAAAGATTTGAGTGTCGATGAAAAGACCGCCCTCATAAAAGTTCTAAAGTCTCGAAAGCGAGCCATCGCTTGGAAACTCTCCGACATAAAGGGTATTAACCCAGAATTTTGTTCTCATAAAATTCTTATGGAAGAGGATTATGAACCAGCGGTCCAACATCAGAAAAGGGTTAATCCAAAGATCCACGATGTCATTAAGAAAGAGGTTGAAAAACTTCTTGACGCTGGATTAATTTACCCAATCTCGGATAGTCCTTGGGTAAGCCCAGTACACTGTGTACTAAAGAAAGGAGGGATGATTGTAGTGACCAATGATGAAAATGAGTTAGTACCAACTAGACTTGTAACAGGATGGAGAGTTTGTATTGATTATCGTAAGTTGCACGAAGTCACCCGGAAAGACCACTTCCCTTTGCCGTTTATGGATCAAATGCTTGAGAGACTCGCAGGAAATGAGTACTTTTGTTTCCTCGATGGTTTCTCGGGTTGCTTTCAAATACCAATCGATCCGAAAGATCTAGAGAAGACCACATTCACCTGCCCATACGGAACGTTTGCTTACCGCCACATGCCTTTCGACTTATGCAATGCACCAGGCACGTTTCATAAGTGTATGATTGCTATCTTCCATGATATGATTGAAAAGACAATGGAAGTTTTCATGCACGAATTTTCAGTTTTTGGAAATTCTTTTTCTACGTGCCTTTCCAATTTAGAAAAGATGCTTAAACGGTGTGAAGACACTAATTTAGCTCTAAATTGGGAAAAAAGCCATTTTATGATGAAAGAAGGCATCGTTCTTGGACATAAAATTTCAAAGAGAGGAATAGAAGTCGACAAAGCCAAAATATACGTCATTGCTAAATTACCTCACCCAACTACCGTCAAGGGTATTAGGAGTTTTCTCGGACATGCAGGTTTTTACCGTAGATTCATCAAGGACTTTTCAAAAATTTCTCGACCCATGACCCATCTCATTGAGAAAAACACTCCTTTCATTTTCTTCGAGGAATGCATTAGCTTTTCAGACCTTAAAGAAGAAATTAACCAAAGCTCCAATTCTGATTGCTCCCGACTTGGACCAGCCCTTTGAGCTTATGTGCGATGCAACAACTATGCCATAGGTGCGGTTCTGGGGCAACAAATTGAGAAACACTTTAGGCCTATACATTATGCAAGCAAAACAATGATCGAGGTGGAATCGAACTACACCACAATGGAAAAGGAAATGTTAGCTGTGGTGTATGCTTTCAAAAAATTCCGGTCATACCTCATCATGAATAAAAGCATAGTGTATACGGATCATTCCGCCCTTAAGTACATATTTGCTAAAAAAGATGCCAAGGCAAGATTACTACGATGGGTTCTCCTCCTTCAAGAATTCGACTTTAAAGTAATTGATACGAAGGGAGCCGAGAATTACGCGGCCGATCATCTTTCCCGTTTAAAAAACCCGTATGAAAATGTTCTCGATCCAAAGGAAATAAATGAAACTTTTCCTCTCGAGACACTTAATATGGTGACTTCTCGTGGTGACACAAGTACCCCGTAGTTTGCCGATTTTGCAAATTACCATGCAGAGAATTTCATTGTCAAAGGAATGTCAACTCAGCAGAAAAACAAATTTTTCAAAGATCTCAAACACTATTTTTAGGACGACCCTTTTCTATTCAAAACCTGTGCGGATCAGGTGATCCGGCGATGTGTTTCAGGCCAAGAAGTTATCGACATCCTCACAACTTGCCATAGTGGACCCACCGGGGGACATTACGGTGCCAACTACACCACCAAAAAGGTTTTTGACTCAGGATTTTATTGGCCCACAATCTACAAAGATGCCCATGAGTTAGTCAAAAACTGTGACTCATGCCAGCATCAGGGAAAAATTTCACAACGTGATGAGATGCCACAAAATTCCATCCAAGTGTGTGAAATCTTTGATGTCTGGGGCATAGACTTTATGGGACCATTTCCATCATCTAGAGGAAATAATTACATACTTGTAGCCGTTGATTACCTATTCAAATGGGTTGAATCCAAGGCGCTCCCCACTAATGATGCTAGAGTTATAGTTAAGTTTTTGAAATCTCTTTTTGCCCAATTCGGTACACCGAGAGCTATTATAAGCGATCGTGGGACCCATTTCTGTAATGACAAATTTGCTAAAGTAATGTCTAAGTATGGGGTCACTCATCGTCTTGCTACCGCTTACCACCCCCAAACGAGTGGTCAAGTCGAGGTGTCGAATCGCGCGTTAACGTATTTTAGAAAGGAGGGTTGGAGAAAACCGTGTCTCGTGGTCTGATAGGCTTGATGACGCTCTATGGGCATTCCGTACCGCTTATAAGACACCAATTGGTTGCACCCCTTACAAGCTCGTGTATGGAAAGTCGTGTCATCTACCTATCGAATTAGAGCATAGAGCGTATTAGGCATTAAAACATGCTAATTTCGATCTTAAAACCACATGCGATCACCAGAAGCTGCAACTTAATTGTAGGATCGTTTAATTCATAATACGGGTGATGATTCTTGTGATTGGGCTAGTTTCTAGAGAGAGAAACACATGAGAGAGATTTTCTAGTGAGAGAAAATGTGTTTAATAAGAAAAGTGAAAATGACTACCTTGCCTCTTCTAAAGTTGGAAGAGGCTTATATAGTTTTTACAAAATACCAGGTATTAGAACCCGACTTAAAACCAAAAGACATATGATTAACTATTAAACTACAAACTATTATAAACAATAAATATACGGGGTGACCGAGTCTTTTACTCATATCTAACAATCTCCCCCTAAGGGAGGTCACCCTTGAAAACACTAGACTTAAGCTCTTACAGCTTGCAGTCTTTTGATTCTTCATGTTACATCTAGTACTTTGTTGTAGTGATCTTTAGATAACAATTGAGCTTGTTCACTTTAGACTTGTTTTGATTTTGATCATGAGCATTCTTGAGATCAACAATCCAAACATAATCTCTTTATCATCAGTAGATCTATGCCATCATGAGCTATGTGAAGAAGAATAGATATCCAGAGATTTGCAAAGCTTTAACACCTTTATGAGATCTTTCATAACTTCATAACAAGTGTAGGTCGTGTCTGAGCATTCGTTTATTCACTTGACATACTAACTGGTATCCTCCATAACTAACTCCACTAAAAATGATCCTGTAAAGAAACATTTTTGTGTATCAATAAAGAAGAAAATTGATTTTGAAAAATCAGTCTAAGTGTTAATTATGAAAATATTTTGGTAACACTTCGATAGATTTGATTGTTGTCAAATGATCAATAACCGTGCAATTTCTTAAGCCTGAACAAGTTTGATTTCGTTAGAATCGCACCATCGTTTTCTTTCCATTGACACAAGTTTGATTCTTGTAGAATCGTCACAAGTCAACTACCTAAGCTTGGTTTGATGTAGGCTCTATGCATATATCCATCCTTCATATTTGAAAACCTTCGTATCACTCGAAGTTTCTGGCAATAACACCAGGATAATACGAAGGACTCTTAAGATAACCTGTTTCCACAGTGTGGAAAAACACAAGAGAATTAGAAAATGTGTCTACGAGATTAATTGATGATCTCTTGGCTCTAGACTCGAAAGTGCGCTTTGATTTTAGTGATCGGAGGCTAGAGCTGACTGCCACCCTTTCAATACCGACTACAGCGAGTGAGAGAGACAGTAATTGCATGGTTTAGTCTCTGTGACAAATGAGACAAGTTTCCTTTCAAGAGAAAACGTCAAATGGCTGGGACGGTATTAGCATTTGCATCCACAGGGTCCGATGATGTCGTCATCAATGGTTCAGCAATCAACATGTGATCTGACAGCATATTGTATGACCCAGGTTTTGCCTTAAGAGTATAGAGGTGCACTTTCTTACACCCTTTATCCATACAATTTATTTTTCATTCATCAAACCCCTTCAGTGCTTACCGCTCGCCATGACTAGCACCTTGTTGGGTATATTCCAGTGCTAGCTCCATCTCAGTTGGCACTATTCCCTTGTTCTCATATTTACTCCTTTTAATCATACCTAAGGACTTCTGTACAAACTATTGGATGTCCCCTTGTAGATCTCTCCGGTTCTTGCAGGATTATGGAAATAGTGACCTTAACCTTCCATCTTTACTAACTTTCGATAAAAGTAAATACCTGGTCAGCTCTTTGGTACAGTTTCAACCTTGCCATAAAACCTTGTTGAAAAAAAAACTCAATCAGGTACTTATGATATAACTATCAAAGTGTTTAGTACCCGATTGTTTTTGCATTTCAGAAAAGCTCCCCCTCAACATGTGCATCGGTATTCAAAACTGTTTAGCACATGGGGGTGGAGAATACACCTGAGAACCATTAGAAGTATAGATCATAATTTTAGTTACAAGCTGTGTGATGGAACATATTAATGCTCCCCACAATCGTTGAGGCATGTGTTAGTTCCAGATAGATAATTTTTGAAAGATTGTTTTTTTAAACTCAAAAACCTAGTTTTTTTAAGTTTAAGAAAAACCTCATGAAAGATACATACTCGACACTATACAATCAAATTCCATACAACTTAGAATGTACAAGAATGTATATTGCATAACTGATGATATGTCTTAATCATTCACTTCCTCTTTGATTAATGGTAGCCAATATTCTCTGAGTCTTCACTAATGATGCATTCGAGATTTCCCTGATCTTAACTTTCTCCCAAATATCTCGATAACCTGTAGTTTTGTAGTGATGTGGTGTGGTGAAAGCTGTTTTGATCTTGTATCAGTTTGTCATCTGTTACGCTAGAATGGAACATCAGCTGATGCAGTAAGAGCTTGAAGATTTGGTTTTCCTTAGCTTCCTTTGTCTCTCAAGACCCAGTATTTACACTTTCCAATCGGCACCTCAGACATTAAATGAATAAACAACACTCTCCCCCTCAATCGATTGACTCCATTTTTCTACTATTAAAAGACAGTATCATGATTGAGTGTCCAATTAGTCCTGGATTGATTTTCAACAACAACTTTATACCACCAATGGATAACACAAATAATTTTGGAAGAATCAATTGTAGAAAAATTATTTGGTTATCAAACAAGAAGACTTCTCTTCCGAATTAAGAAAAATGCACTGAAACGTACATTAATCCCAAATTGCATGGATATAAACGTACATTACCCGTTGTTAGGAATAGCTGTCTTTAAGACGACAATATTTCCTTCGAATGAGAACCGGGTTGCAATCTGAAGTAAATGTTCAACACCCTATTGTAATTCCAAATTACTTAAAATATTTACCAGTCCTATTTTTATGTACTTATTACAAATGATACAAGATGACACTTTCATTTACTCATCTATCTCCTTCTTGAAGGCGTTTGAGGGTTTTAGGGGTTAAACTCTTCATCCCAAGTCGTGGGAGTAGAAATTCTAAACACTCTCTTGGTAAAGCTTTTGTGAGGATATCTGCCAGTTGATAGTTTGTTTCCACGAAGTAGAGTTCAACCACTTCATTTTCCACTTGCTCTCGAATGAAATGGTGTCGTATGTCGACGTGCTTAGATTGTGAGTGCTGGACATTGTTGCAGCTTAGAGCAATGGCACTTTTGTTATCACAGTGCAGAGGAAGCTAGTTGAACTAGAAAGCCGTAGTCTTTAGCTAGATCTTCATCCAAAGGATTTGAGCCCAACATCCAGACATTGCAATGTATTTCGCCTCTGTTGTTGAGATGGCCGTGCTTCTTTGCTTCTTTGATGACCAGCTAACCAATCTATCTCCAAGAAACTGAGCACTTCCCGATGTACTTCTTCTCGAATCCTGCCTCCCGCAGATCTCATCTGCATGAAGCTGTTAGAGACATAGCCTTGTCTTCGGATACCAAAGACGCTAGCTAATGGTTCCCTTTAGGGTACTGAAAGATACGTTTGATTGCTTCAAGTGCTTTTAGTAGGCTTAGCCTGATATCTAGCACACATGCAAACAGGCGAAACAAGGTCGGGTCTACTGGCTGTTAGTTACATTAGGGTGCCAAACCATTCCTCTAAATCGAGTTTGGCTCAACAGATCCCCAATGAGATCTCGTCTAGTTCAATCGATCCACCATTGTGAAACGACAGGGTCAGAGAGACCATTCCCATATTTTTCTTTAAGTTTCCGAGAGCATAATTTACATGGTTAATAAAATGCTCTGGGACTTGAGAAACTTGAAGTCCTAAGAAAAACGACATTTGTCCCCCATCATGACATCTGAAATTTGGAGCTTATTTCTTTGGAAAATATGTGACACGCATTATGATCTGTTGAGGCAAAAATGATGTCATCTACGTATATTTAAACAAGTAGAATATGTTTGCCTAATTTGCGTATAAATAACGTTGGATCCACGGCACCCTTGAAGAAATTGTTGGCCAAAAGGAACTTTTATAGTGTGTCATACCACGCCCTTGGTGCCTTCTTTAGCCCATAAAGAGCCTTTTTCAGACGATAAACGTGAGTAGGATTATCCTGTCTTCAATCCTTCTGGCTGACTGAGACAAAGACTTCTTCTTTGAAGAACACCATTCTAAAAGCAGTTTTGACATCCAACTGGTAGATATCAAATTTACTTGGTTTCAGCATTGGAACTGAATATTCGATGGCCTCTATCCGTGCAACTAGATCAAACGATTCTCAAATCAAGAAATGGTCTTGCATATTTTACAGCTAATTGATTTCTAAAAATCATACGTACATTTTGGAAGGACGTTTAAGGATTTAAATGGTCACACAATTATTTTATGATACTGTAGGGAGACAGTAGTCACTAAACGTTTTTATATGACACTGTAATGATACAGTGGGCAGATACATTTATTGGAACTAACGTTTATATTTACAGAAACCTATGAACTCACCAACTTTATGTTGACGTTTTTAAGCATGTTTTTCTCAGGTGAATTAGATGCTTGGATTATTTGATGTGCATTGGAGTCTTTACATTCAAGCTTTTCATTGTGATGCAATTATGGGACAACTATTATTTTGATTTTAGAAAATCAACGAGATTGTTTTACAAACGACACATTTAGAGGTCGTTCTCTTGTATCTAGCGCTGTGTATTATGAAGTAGCACCCCAAGTGGTATTCCGCTGCGTTGTCATATTTTTGGGGGTGTTACAACAGGGTTAACTGAGGGATGGAGGTCAACTTGAGTAATTGAGGTGTCTTCGATAGTTGGTCCAGCTGCAACACTTTAACGAAGACTGGAGGATGCACTTGTGAGGATGACAGTGAATGACTTGTAGAAGGTGCATCTTGAGTAATCGTTGTAGAAACAGATGTATTCGTAGAAACAATTGGCGCGTTAACAATAGTAGCCATAGGTACTGGTTCACTATCTGTAGATTGCTCAAAGTATTCATCGAACATCGGTTGGAATAAAATCTCCAGATCTTTATCTGTCGGTGGAATGTTTGTAGTTGCCAGGACATGTGATGGGGCAAGCCCTGAATTAAGTTGTCCAGGGGTCATCATGAAAGGCTCGGGTCCTAAACTGATGCGTACAGGAGCCATTGTCTGATGCATCTCATCGAATGTGACGTGAATTGTTTCCATTAATCGACGAGTTCTCTTGTTGTAGATTCTATAGCCCTTCCTGCTAGGAGCATACCCAACGAAAATCCCAATGTCAGCTTTGGCTTGAAATTTTCCTAGATCTTCGCTATCATTTGTAGGATAGCACAGAGCACCAAATACTCAGAGAAATGTAAGATCATGTTTCTTATCATGTACAAGCTCATAAGGGGTTTTGTTGTGACGAGTATGAATTAGGGATCGATTCTAGGTGTAACAAGCAGTAGCTACAACTTCTGCCCATAAAAACATTGGTGCTTTTGAGAATATCAGCATTGTACGTGCTGCTTCCACAAGTGTATGATTTCGTCTTTTGACAACACCATTTTGTTGAGGAGTTCTCGGAACAGACTTTTGATGAAATATGCCCATACCTTCATAGTATTAGACATAACTTGGTTGACGAATTCTGTTCCATTATCTGTTCAGATGTATCTGACTGTTTTGTTGAGACCAACCTGTATTATAAAAATGTAAATAATATATATATATATATATATATATTTCGAAATTAATAATAAAAAATTATAACGGGGTTAGTTATTTGCGCGTATTTAAAAAAAGAAAAAAAAATAAACCAAATTTTTGTCCACTACAATTCTAATTAGGTTATTTTCCCAAACTACTTTCTTTTCACTATAAAATTTACAAACCCATCATTACTATTTTTTTTATATATCCGGTCAAACATAAGAAAGAAAGCAGAGGAGAAAAATGATTTTTTTTATTCAAGATCAATTTGGTAATTTAGGGTTTCTGACCTTTTCCCTTGGTTAAGGGCATTTGGTTGAGATTTGCATTTGAGTTATTTTATATATATACTATCAGACGAATCACATATGATGTCCAATATCTCTAGTCCCCATAAGTTTTTGATGTACCCTAGGTTCATTCAAATATGCCTAGATATGCAGAGGCACCACCTTCAACAACACTCCAGAACATATCATGTACCCTCTCTTAGCATGAAAGTGTTTAACAATATGAAGAGGCCTACCAAGGGATTTTCAGGCCAGGAGGTTGCTCTATTCCCCACTATGTTAGATGTTACTGAACCTTCAACTTCACCTTCCAGAATCACATCTTCACCTTCACCCTCACCTGACCCTTCACCTTCACACTCACCTGAACCTTCAACTCAACACTCACCTGATAATACCACTGCTGCTGCATCACAACCATCACCAACCCAACCATCACCAACACATCCATCACCTGGAGCAGAACACCATTTTCCTACACCCCATGACTCACCTCTCCATGTTGTTCACTCACATGGAAGTGATGAGGGTAGCTTGAAACTTAAAGAATTGATGAATTTGGTTACCAAACTTTCTGACAGGATTGGAGTATTGGAGGCTGACTTGAAGAAGACAAAGAAAACCTACAGTTCTGCATATACTAAGCTTATTCTCAGGGTCAAGAAGCTAGAGTCTCAAATAAAGATTGGGAAAACAAGGAGAAAAGCTAGGGTTGTTCTTTCAGATGATGAAGTCATTGAAGATGATTCTTCCAAACAGGGGAGGAAATTATCGGATGCAGAGGTTCAAGAGAAAGCAAGTACTGAAACTGAACTATTTGTTCAAGAAGTGACTCCAACTGAAGTCATTCAAGATCAAGGAGGCAGTGAGAAAGGGAGTGCTGAAGTTAGTACTGCTGGAGCAATAAAAGATACTGCTAGTGAAGAAGTTCCAATAGTTAGTACTGCTGAGGTAAATCTTAGTACTGCTGGAGGAACTGTTACTTATACAAGAAGGAGTGCAGAGAAAAGGTCAAGACAAGACAAGGGAAAAGCTATAATGATAGAGTCTGAGCCCAAGAAGAAATCTAAGAAGGAGCTTGAACAAGAAAGATTAAGTTTTGCTGAAGCCATCAGACTTGAAGAGCAAATGAATGAGGAACAAAGAGCTCAGATTGCAAGAGATGAAGAAATTGCTAGACAGTGGGATGAAGAAGAAAGGCAAAGAGCTATGGCTGAAGCTAAGTCTACTAAGAAGATAGATTGGAATGATCCTTCAGTCATAAGGTATCATACTCTAAAGATGAAACCAAAGACAGTTGCCCAAGCAAGAAGAAATATGATCAAATACTTGAAGAATCAGGGGAACTACAAGATTAGTGACTTCAAGGGTATGTCTTATAATGAGATTAGGCCAATATTTGAAAAGGTTTGGGATTTTAATCAACACATTGAGCCTATGGAGCATGGAACTGAAAAGATGAAGTCTCCTGAAAAGATAAAGTCTCCTGAAGAGTCTCCTGAAAAGATGAAGTCACCTGAAAAGATTGTAGAAGAAGAGGTTGATACACAAGAAGAAATGAAAGAAGTTGTTAAAGAACCTGGAGCAAAGAGAAAGAAATCTATTCCTAGAAAAAGCACAAGGAAGAGACAAAAGATGGAGGAAGATGCTGAGAAGGAAGAACTCAAAGGATTTTTAGACATAATACCAAGAGAAGAGGTTCCTATAGAGGTTGAATCTCTATCTACAAAGTTTCCAGTTGTGGATTGGAAGACTTGTGTTTTGACAGAGAATTTCATGTATTATCAAGTTTTCAGAGGAGATGGCAGTTCCAAGAACTACAAAGTTTTGAGTGAGATGCTTGAAGACTTTGATAGACAAGATGTAGAGGAATTGTACAGACTAGTCAAGGAAAAGTATAGTGCTTCAAGACTGGAAGGATTTGATTTGATGCTTTGGGGAGATTTATATACTCTATTTGAGTCTGATGAAGAAGATGAGATTTGGAAAAATCAGCATGAATACAATTTGATAAGCTGGAGATTATGTGATTTTTGTGGTATTCACATTTTGTTGATGGAAAATGGGTTAGCAATTCATATGCTGACAGAGAAGAAATATCCTTTAAGTCAAGAGCTGTTGTCAAAGATGTTAAGTAAGAAATTAGAGGTTGATCATGAGAGTTCACAGGCGTTTGAACTTCTAAGGTTTATAAGATCTCAAGTGCAGAAGTAGAAGAAATGTTTGAAAGAATCATCAGCAAAGGAAGAAGACTAGAAGATTTAGTTCAGAAGAAACTTGGTGATTTGAAGGACAATCACAAGTTTAGGGGAGGATTGTTAGGAATAAATCTTCACAAGACTTAATACTGCCAAGGTACAACTAACAGTACTAATGAAGTTAGTACTGCCAGTACAAACTTAGTACTGCCAGTGTTAGTTAATACTGCTAGGAGAAAGAATTAATACTGCTGATAGTCAAAGCTGCTGACTTGGAGATAAGTATGCATGGAGATTTTTATGGAATGCTGGTAACTGATCCTAAAAGATAGGTAGTTAGTTTTGTAAAGGACTCCTTGTATTCTATAAAAGGAGATCCTAGGTTTAATATAGAAAATATACTTTTGATAGACAAATTAGAGATAGATTGTAATAGCTTCAAGGTTTGTAACCCCAGTACTACAAGAGTACTCGTATTATTCTAATAATATTGAAGCAGTTTGTTTATTGTTCATTGTTTTGTTTGGTTATTACTGTTCCATTGATAAACACCTCTAGAGTATCAAAGTGTAGATTCCGCATACACTTTGGTATACATACAAAGTCTCAATCTTTGTTATTTTGGATTGTTCCAAGGTAACAAACTCTTTACTACGTAAAGAATCGATCAAGGCGTGGGATCAACACTTCTTACTCTAGGGCTAATTTCGAACCAAAGGAGACACCAAGACCAAAGATTAAAATGCCTCTAACCCTCCTAAATATCACTAATATTTCCCCCAAGAAAACCCTAATGAAACCCTTCAATAAAACATCCACAACATCTTCAAATCTTCAAGAAAATTTACCAAACTTTGCAAGCAACTCTAGGATGATGTTGTGATGCCTAAAAGGAGTAGAGAAATTTTGTATGATGATGATGGTGGTGGTGGTAATTTCGGAATCAACAAGGAGTAGGGAGGAAGGAGATTTTGAATTTTTTTAAACTAGGTGAAATGTAAGAGTTTGCATGTATGGGGAGAAAAGATAATAATGGTTTTATAGAAACTTGAAAATAGGTGGTGTGTGGTGTTGGGCAAACCGGCCATAGGGCTAGGTTTATGGTTTTTATATAATTTTTTTATTTTATTTGTTGTGTATTTAATTTAAAGTGTAGTGTAAGTATACAAATTTAGAAAGTAAGTTTTAAGGTAAAACGCGAGTTTTAAGCAAGAAGTTTACGTAAACGCGAAACACAACAGAAAATGACAATGATGTAAATTATAATCATCGAGGAATATTATGAGAATATTAAACCACTTAAGGCACGAAGACGGGATAGATTTCCAAATACGGCTCACTTAAAGCTAAGAACGGGAAATTCCCACCAAATTGGGTAAACGTAAAATAAATGACTTTGCTTAAAATAAAAATAGAAATAAAGTTCGGAATAAATAGTGACCTTAAATACGGAATGTTACATCGCAATCTTTAACACCCCTAAATTTACACGCAGCGGAACCAACAATTTCGGGTGTTAAATAATAGTACAATAGTCACAAGATATAAAGAACGACTCAAAGAGACGTTTTAAAAACAAACAACCATTCCATTCCATTAATTTCAGAGTCGAAAATTTGTCCACAAGATCGTCACCATACAACATCATAACATAAGTTTTTAAAATCATAACACAAAGTGTTTTTAATGAATGGAACCAAAACAAGTTTAGTCAAAACATTTCACGCTAAACTCCATTCGCCACTCCAAGCCGTCAACCCTGATTACCTGAGATAAAACATGCTAAAAAGTCAACGAAAACGTTGAGTGAATCCATAGAGTTTATATGAAATAAGAGTGAACACAAGTATTTTTAATCATCGAAAACTTGTGGATCAAACAAGTTTTAATCACTAATGCATTAAGCTCATGCCACTGAAACGTTAACCAAAATCAATTATGATTTATGTAACCCACATGCCCTCCACACTAGGTAATATTGCATATACCTAAGAAATTCTCAATACAAATGTCTTTTGGGGTGATCACGCCAGGATGTCACAACCCAGACAGAGGCAAGTCACGGCCCAATAGATCTAACTTTATTGTATAGCGCTCAACTTCATAGGTAATTAAAGAGGTGCATGAAATTAGGGGGCCTTTTGAAATAGGTACATACTGCAATTAGTTCCACTAATCGGGTCAACAAACCAAAAAATCACTTGTGTTCAATTTATAAAACTAGCATGTATCTCCCTCGCGTGGTTTATAAAAACATTTATAAGTAGAAAGGCGAGGCTATGAACTCACCGTAAGTCAAATAAGCGACGAGGATCGAGAAGCTGAGTATATAGATCGAGAGAGGTCACCAACAATCACCGCCAACCTATAGGAGTGACGCGACTTAATAAAATATAAAAGTAAAAATAATACGTAAGAGAATTTAGCAAGTATGGGATACGTTTCTTAGATATATGCGTGGCGTTGCACAATGACTTAACTAAAGTGGGTTTATTCTAATATATGACTAATAACCTGACCTTATAAGTAATTAAGTATACACTAAGTCTCATATATTAATTTTGGTCTCATCATCAAAATTGTGTACTTTGTATGTTTTTAGAAAAGACGTAAAAGTCCTGTTTCTGTTTTGACCTGTTTTTATGAGTGCATAACTATTAATCCGTAAGGGCTATGAATATGAGGTTTTCGCCCATGGAAAACTATTTGAGTCTAGTTTCCAGAACATTAACCCAGTCAATCTAAACTTTTACCAATCAATGGGAATTGCTAATTTAGTGACAGACTACCAAAACAGAATGTTAACCAAAATATACACTTTTACGAAAACGACCATAAAATAAAATCTATAATAGAAATCAATGTGAGGCCAAGTGCTGGAGCTTCCCTATGATGTCTAGTATAAGTACATGTTTTAAAAACCCAACCTTTAGTTCAATAATCTGTAGAAAAACACGTATCCTAATTGAAGGTTCAGATTTGACCTAGTTTCGTATTTTGGCCATATCTTACTCATACGGAACAATTGGTTGAGCATCCAACTATCCCATAGAGCTGAGACATGTATCTATCTACCTATGTAATTTAATCACAGACCCCAAGCTAAATTTTTAGAGCTATGATACGTTTTAGCTACTGCCTCAAAACTGCCTCAATAAATCACTAGGAAACCTATCCAAAGTTCATCCAACTCACCAATCATTATCATACAATGCCACTATACATCATTTTAACATATCCCATATACAATAACATGACTTTTATATATCAAAACATAATTTAATAGATCCATGCCATGCATGTTTATAAAAGTGAAAATCAAGAACATGCAAAACCAAAAATTAGGTCATAATTAAAATAGAGAATAAGAAGCTCACAATGTTTTGAAATAGATGATCAAGATTAAGAAAATCTCTTCTCCTTGGACTCTAGGGCTGCCGAAAATTTTAGACCCAATAACAAAACTTTAGCTTGATTTTTACTTCACCGATCTTGTTAAAAACAACCACAATCTAACCCTTAACACTCTTGTAATCTTCAATTGATGAGAACCCTAAAAACTAAAATCTTCAATAATCAAGAACCTTCATAACTTCATGCATGGTGAATTTTTATAGATGGATTATTGTTTATTTGATGTAGGATTTTTTTAGGTTTAGTGTAGAATGGTGGATTTGATTGGAGTAAAAGATGGTGGAGTATGAAAGTTTCTGTATGTGTGTCGAATAAAGAGAAAAGCAGAAGATTGTGTGTGTAAGTAAATAACTAGGTTAGTGGTTTTTAGCTAGAGTGTAGGCATATATATATGAGATGTTTTTAGAAAAACTAGGATTTGGGTACATGGTTTTGGGTTTCTGCCGATTGAAAAAAAAAGAGGTGCATAATGATTATGTTTGGTTTTTATAAAAAAAATTAAATATGAGTGTTTTTATTTACCATAAATATGTATTTGTAATTTTTAGAATTATATTACTAGTATAACTCTAAAAAAAATATATATATTCTTTGTTTTATTTTCTTAAAACCGGTTATAGGAAGAAAAGTAAGGAGATTGGGCCAAAATTTTATTAACTTGATATTTTGTAGATTTCGGGCCCAAAAACTAGCCCGGTTTGGTAATTTTTATAAAAACACGATTTTTAGTCTCGTTTTCGGCAACCAACGGGAGAAGTTTAAAATTACAAAAATAAAAATAAAATAAAAATTTATCAAGCTCTCGAGAATAAAATATAAATTTACGGTTTCTCGTTCATTAAAACGGATATCCATCCAAAGCACGGTACGACTCTTAATTTTCGCAAAACGCAAAATTTAAAACACGTCACATCCAGAATAGGTCGGTGATAATATATCCAACTAAAATGCCTCTAATAAAATTTACAGGGCTATAATTTCGCGTTCATTAGCTTCTCGATCGATAACAGGTGACTTACGGTCCGAAACTCGCCAGAATCCAAAATTTTCAATTTTAACCCAATTTTTGAAAATGTAAATTTATAAAATTAATATAGGAGTTAAAATAAGTAGTGACCTTTTATACGGGAGTTTACATTCTCCCCTCCTTACGGGAGCGACGTCCCGGCGCTCGGTTCCTCCGATTCGCCTTACGCTTGCTCAAGGAGAGTTGCGGGAGTACGATTTTTAAGCGAAAACATAAGATTTTGACTAAACGTGACCGATACATGAATTTTAACGAAAGATGCCAAAATTAGCTTTTAAGGTCGCCGAGGGATTTCAAAGATAGAATAAACACGGTAAACACTTAAACGGATAAAATGCCTAAAACAACTTAAGATTTACAAGAAACGAGGAACCGCGAATCGCGTAAACCGTAAAACGCAAGAATTTACCTTACTAGAAGGTGAGAATAAGGTATGAATTACATATTGACATTAAAATACGGAATGTCATATTAGAAGAACCCATCCAGGATTTTTATATTGTTTTAATCACCGACGGTCGATCGAGAGGAAGAGTAAGGGTACTTGTTTCAAATTTCGTCTTTAAAGCTAGGCTTAGGCACTTTCTAGATTATGAAAATGTGAAGTTCGTTCGGTTATGAAATTAAAATGTTAAGTCATTCATAAAATGATGAAAATATTATTATAAGGATTTATTAAGGGTTTGGTGATTTGAAAACGAAATCACTAGTAAGAATAATTTTTAAACCTATGTCATTGAGAGATTAAGACGGACATATATCCTTAGTGGGTCAACATTTTTAAAGTACTTATTGGGTTTTTCTTGACAAAAAGAGTGTTCCAATGAAGGTAAAATATGTTCAATAATCACTTTGGTGCTTTTGAAATTCTTTGAGGTAAAGGTACGTATAAAGGCTTTGTTGAACTCTCGGATTCGCGGTTGCGATTTAGAAAATTTATTTTCCAATTCGTTAAGAGTCATTTGTTGAAACGAAGTTTAAATCGGTCATCTCATTAAGATGGGATTAAAATGTGATGTATAAAACATGTGATTTGAAAGATAAGGCATGGTGTTATTATAAATATTAGTTATGGTTTCTACAAAAGAGGGTGGTTAGAATCGACTCTTTAACTTGAGAAGGTTATTTTGGTAATTTAGACACTTGTGAAAAATTTATAAAATTTTCATAATCCGTGAAGGTATTTAGCGCATTAAAGGTAGACATGGAACGTGCTCGGGAGTTTAACAAAGTAACAAGATAGCAACGAAGCTGGAACAAAGGATAGCAAACGCATAATGCGTAGGCAATGGTATGAGGGAACGAATTTAATGTCGTGAGGGTCCTTAAAGGAAACAATGGAATATAAGTGACGGCGGTCCAAAAATTGGAAAAGAAGAATTTATCCAGTCGTCAATTCATAAGACGGTCACCGTCAGCACATTAAGTTTGCGACGGTCGATACACAACCGAAAAAGGAAATCCATACAACAAATCTCAAATCGAAGAAAGTTTTAGATCGGCACTTGTACAAAAGAGACAAGGTTAGCGATTAAAATAGAGAAGTTAACGCATGGTTCGCACGAACAAATTTCGAGTCAGTAGAAAGACGAACATCATGGCGGATACACGTAAACTCATTTATTCATACTTCATTAATCACATCCGGAGACATCTCGGAGATCTACCAATGTTACTCAAAGAAGGTGGGTCGAGAAGAAAGCATAGAAACGTCAGAACCTCTAAGTCCGGTATCAATGTCCGATAATTAGAAGAGCAGCCTAAAGGATTTCCATTATGAAGAGGAATGAAAGGAAAATTAGAATGAAGGTTATTAAGTCAGAATGTACCCGCATATGGAGAATTCGTTCGAGAAAAAAAAATAGGGGTACATATGCGGATGCCCTCAATTTATACCACTTGCATAACACATAAAAAATTTGTTTTCCAGAACAACAGGTAAAAAGTTGGTCTTTATCAACATCTTTAGGTGACTACTATTCAGCCTTGCATGGCTCTTTCTAAATTATACATAGGTGCACGACTAGGTATAATTTAGGAATAGCAATGAAATGCTCAATTTCGTCAAACTAGTGTTATGTTTCTTATATTTAAATGTATAAACCATACTATTTTTTTTAGATAGAAATAATTTTTGAAGCTGTTAATAATGTGGAAGTAAAGTAATTTGCTAAAAATCCCTTTATTTATTTATTTATTTATTTTTTCTCGATAACAAATATTTTATAAGACCCAAGTAAAATGACTCGTAAAACAATAGCAAATTAAATTTATAAGGTGACATTACATTAACTTATAAAATAGCAAGTGGTTTGCACGAGAATAGTAAAGAGTAGTTTATGAAGCAATCGGTGAAATGGTTACAAGATAATATGGTTTCAAGGGTTTAGCCGGAATCATCATGAGATACTTGATATCGATGGCGATGGAGGATATCGATAGACAAGTGATTATAACCAGCGGACCACAAGCGATGGTTGCGACCTATTATGGAAATGAGGAGATAAAATAATGACACTAAGTCACGTATATATAAAAAATAATGGAAATCCATATTTGTGTTTCTCCTTAAGTTATTTGATATACATGTGCTTTTGTGAAAGTATACTTTTTTTAGAAAGTTACTATTTAGGAATATTGCTTTTTTTTAAACGGTTTGCTAATTTTGTAAAGTCAGATATTCAGAGACATTAAAGTAGTTTAATTAAAATATTACTTTTTACCAGTATAACAACGACACCCCATTAACGCCAATTGTTAACCCGATCTCAGACGTCTTATTTTTATATAAAAAGTTTCTATTGTGAGAAAGGTTACACATTTTTAGTAGTTCAAACTTTAAAAGACATGATACCGTTAAATAAAAAATAATGTTCCGATTATACGACCTACAGTATTCAAAGTCGATTTTTTTTCTATAGATGTCTTTATATATTTTTAGTTTTCGATTAATGAAACTTCCTTTTTGTTAATAGTGTCAGGATGACTATTAATAATTTATTGGTCAGTTAATAATATGCGGTATGTTTTCCTAAAAGCGTAACTCAAAATTCTATTGTCTTTTTTTTTTTTACTAATTCACTACTTTTTTTTGCCAATGCAAATCACTAACTGTTTTACCCTCTTGTTTTCTATCGAATAAATTTGGGGGTGTTAAAGATTGGTATCAAGAGCTTAAGGTTATAGAGAACTAGGTCGTTTTTCAAAAACCTAAACTATAACTTTTTTCTTCGCGCGCTAAGACTCCTCGTGGCCCTCGTCCAAGTCAAGCTTATGATTCCTATTTAAGTACTTATGCACGTTTCGGGTGCATTGCTATTAAAATATTTATATGATAAATATTATGATATATTAAGATATATATCGATTATCATGCTTATTCGAAAAGCATTGGAAAAATTATTTGCTTTAATTACATAAAAATGTAATTCATATACATAACAAATATTATCATTCATATTTGGTTTATTATCGATCATCACGTTCGTTCATGGAGCATCGTCATGCATTTGCATATTTGCATAAGTTATTATTCATATAATATTTTTATATAGTGACCTTACGGAATTATTTTGCGTGATTTACAGATTATCATGGCAAACCTACCTCCTAATCATGTTGCGGATCTTCCCGAAGACAATCCGGAAGAGCAACCTGAGCTCGCGCCCGAGCCCGACCATTTAAATGTATTTGCACCTCACCAAATTCCTCAACCAGATGGTAACATGAACGGATGGATACTCGAAGATGATGAAGAAGAAGAAGAGGAAGAAGATCCAGAGATGGAAGAAGAAATGGAGGAAGAAAATGATGATGATGATGATGATGCTGAGGTCATCAACCCTTATGAGGAGGCTGATCCCCTCAACCTACCACCACCAGATTCAGACACCGAGTCCGAGGATACGGCAGTTGCTCCTACTCCTGATGATCATGAGCAAGAGGCTGAGGCTGCTACTGTTGGTACCATCACTAGGGTACCATACTCTGTGCGCCCATTCTCGGGTACCGTCTATGTGGGTACTGGACCTTCTCGACAGGTTTTTGCTCCTGGCCCTACAGCAAGGGATGTCAACACTCTACATCGCCAGGTCAAGGGCCTTACTCAACAAATGTTTGACCGGGCTAACACTGAACACTCAACCCTGAAAAGGCTCAGTGTGATGGATAAATATTTGGCAGAATTCGACAGTGATTTAAGAAGTGAAATTAAGGGTCAACATGCACTCAGGCGGAATGTGTGTACGTTGGAAGATCAAGTTCGAGAGTTAGTGAAGGGAGACCGAGAAGAAAATAAGAAATTGAAGATGATGTTAGAATCTACTCAGAGGGATTTTGATCGCTTGTCATGGCACCACCATAATCTGAGACAGTGGTCCTTTGAGGTGCAGTGGCACCTACACCCGTTCAGACATTATCGTGAAAGACCATATGTGGCACCTACTGCTCCAGTAGCTCCTGTTGATCGTGCTGACCCTGATGATCCTTCTCCCCGTCCTACTCGTCGTCCTCGACACGATGATCCCTATGTCATGGTTAGAGATGCTGCCGCTAGAGATGAGGGCGATGATGCTGCTACTACTAGTGACCCACAGCCGTCACAGCCACCTGGATCCCCACATTATCATCTGTAGTGTAGGATCATTGTAGTCTCTTTATTTTGCTATCACTAAACCGGGCATGTCGGTTTATAGACTTGGTACTTATGATTGTAATGACTTTAGTCATGTTTTGGTAAAACAATGCAACCTTGTACTATCTTTTATGATGGACGAAGAATTACTATCCTTGATTATCTATATGATGTGTTGTGATCTCTTTTGGGCTTTGATTGTTTATACATGTGTGATTATTCTGTTTGCCTTGGAATTGATTGCTTATACATGTTATGGTTATACCATTGTATGAATACTCATTGAGTTTTCTTCATGATATGACAAAATCATGCCGCTAAGAGCAATGACCCAAGCCGCCATTGAGAAGCTTTTCTCTGATAGGGTGGCTGCAGCACTTTCTAAGGATCATGCTACAAGAGGAAACATAAATGGAGCCGGCGGACCCGGTGGTAATATCGGGGAAAATGCAGGAGGCCAAGGTAGGGTACAACCTGCACGTGAATGTACGTACTCAAGTTTCATGAAATGTAACCCCACTAGTTTCCATGGAAACGAAGTGCTGTTGAGTTAAGTCGTTGGTTCGAGAAAACGGAAAGTGTTTTCAGCATCAGCGAATGTGTAGAGAGAAACAAGGTAAAGTTTGCTACGACTACACTTCAGGGTCGAGCCCTGACATGGTGGAACTCTTAGGTCGCTACCTTGGGGCTTGAGGTGGTTAATGCAAAGTCTTGGAATGATATGAAAATAATGATGAGAGAAGAATTTTGTCCGCCAAAAGAGATACAAAGAATGGAAGTTGAACTGTGGAACTTGAGGGTGAAAGATTCCTATATATCTGCTTACACCCAATGGTTCAATGAATTGGTCCTACTATGCCCAAAAATGGTTCCGAGCAAAAAGAAAAAAGTGGAGGCATACCTACGTGGCTTGCCTGAAAATATTAAAGGAGAAACAACTTCTTCCAGACCTGTTGTTCTTAATGAGGCTGTCTAAATGGCTCATACCCTAATGGAACAGAAGTTACAAGCCAAAGCTGAAAGAATTGCTGAGAGCAACAAGAGAAAGTGGGAGAACAACAACAACAACAACAACAACCAGAGAAATTACCGGAACAACAACCGCCACAACCAGAACAACAATCAAAGACATGGGAATGCCAGGGCTCTGAACACTACTCAAAATGCGGGTGCAAACCAAACTGGGGTTGCTTCCAAATGTAACCGTTGTGGGATATGTCATTTTGGTCAGTGCCCACCAAAGTGCTACAATTGTGGAAAAATGGGACACAAGGAAAAGGACTGCAGAAGCAAGAATGTGGCTTCTGGTACCAATACTTGATCAGTTGTAGTTTGTTATGAATGTGGTGAGAGAGGCCACAAGAGCAATGCATGCCCAAAGAAAGCTGATCGACAAGGTGGAAACGTGCGAGGTCAAGCGTATGTCGTCCGTGATGCCGAACACAACCAGGGCCCGAATGTCATGACTGGTACGTTCTTATTGAATAATCGTTATGTTACAATACTGTTTGATTCGGGAGCGGATAAATTTTTTGTGGATGTTAGACTTAGCCATTTACTAGATATTAGACCAGCCAAATTAAATACTAGTTAGGAAGTCGAACTAGCCGACGAAAAAGTGGTATGCACCAATGATTCGTCAATAATATATATATATAATATATAAGCAAACACTCAACTAATTGCTTTTGACCAAGGCAAGAAGTCAAAATTCACTAAATAAAATATATATGTAACTGGAAGTATGAGTTCCCGGGTCGTTATGTCCCAACGATGCTTGAATGAAAAATCGAATGACGGATTGATGATTGATGTTTGAATAGGACAAGGTTATAATGGGTTTTCTATTTCTACCAATTAAATTTAAAAAAACGATTAAATAAAACCTAAAAACGAAAGCTAAATAACTTAAATCCTAAAACGGGCACGAAAAACGAGGGCTAAAAACCTAAATTTTGCAAATTAAACCCTAAAACAAATTTAAAAGCTAAATTAGATTCTAAATGACAAATAATGAAGTTTAAAAAAACTAGACTAAAAACGGAGGTCGTTTGACCCAAAAACGAGTCAAGACAAGAACGGGAACGAATCCCGTTCTTTAAAAAGTGAATTTTTGAAAAATTAATCCTACAGAAACTTTTATATTTTTCCTACAAAATATATGAAAAAAGAAAATTTTAGAAAAAAGATTTATATTTTTCTGATTAATATTTTATTTTTTATGATTTTCTTAAGTTTAAAAAGAAAATAAATTATAAAAAATACTAAAAGATTTTATAAAAATCTGAAAAATTTACAAAAAATAGCTGAAAGTGTAGCGGTCCTAAGAAAAATAAGCTGGCTTGACCAGCTTATCAAATAAGCTGTCAAAATAAGCTCAACAGCTTATTAGCTTAAATTGCCAAAACACCTTTATATACCAAAGCACCCAAGGGTCTAACAGAAAAGACCCAAGGGCGCAGCGGTAGAGTGTGTAGTGTTTATAAAGGGTGAGGGCTTTGAGGTCCCGGGTTCGAGTCTTGCTCACCCGGGGCTTTGGCCTTCCCCTTTTATTTTATTTTTCAAAATTTTTCTTTACAAACTTGTTAAGCTCAAAAAGATAAGCACTTTATATAACTGAGACTTTTGACAAAAGCTTATAAATAAGCTGGAAAAAGGGCTTTAATTCGACAGAATGGCTTAAGTAAGCTTAAGGCTTATTTTTTTTCTTTTTTTGGATTTTAAAAGCTACAAGGGATGCAAGTAAGCTAAAATGAAACTAAACTAAGCAATAGGCAAATTCATAATGGATTAAGCAAAAAGAAAGAAAAATAAGCTTGAAAGAGCTTATTAAGCTACTGATGTGGAATTTAGCTAAAAACAAACAAAGGGGCTACTCGAGGCTTATTTTTAAGCCACTAAAAGGCAACCTATGGGTTTAAGGCTTATAGTTCCTTAAAGTTGGGCTTATTGGCTATCTAGAAGTGAAAAGAAAACAAGATATTAAAAGTAAATAAGCCGGAAAAAGCCAAATAAGTTGGCAGACTTGGTTTTTATACCAATTCTGAAAATCCTAACTGTTTGGGCTTTTTTTAAAGCAAATAAGCAAAGGCAAAGTGCAAATAAGCTAAAATAAGTTATCTACTACACCTAATAAGCAAGTATTGACAAAAATAAGCTAAGGAAATCAAACCAATAAGCCAGGAAAGCCAAATAAGCCAAGTGCACAAGCTGTGCAGGGCAGCCAAATGGGACACTTTTTGGGGCTTATTTTTAAGCACTTAGAGTTAGTCTTAGGCTTAAAAGCTTATATGGGCTTAAAGCCTGTACAAGTAGCTACCCAAAAATGCTAAGAAAACAAAAAGGGAAACAAAGATAAGCTATAAAAAAAACTGAGAAAGGTGGCTGTCACAAACAGTCTTACCTTTTAGTTTTATGTAAAAAATGTGTGGCTCTTGCAGCCTATAAAATAAGTTAAAAAATGATAGTCAAAATGAAAAATAAGGTAGCACAAGCTCCTAATGAGCTTGTGCACCAAATTTCAAAAGCTAAAAACTAATTTAAGTGGCTGAAAAATGGATTAGAAAAAGTGACAGTTTTACCTAAAAATACTTGACAGAATATAAGCTAGAACAGATAAATACAAGCACCTAATGAGCTAAAATACTAAAAATCAAAACTCAAAACTAATGGAAGCTTATGAGTAAAGGCTGCTGAACTTAGGACTATAAAAACTTTAGAAACTAGGACATATTTTATACTCAAAATGCAAAGACCAATAGACACTTAAGCCTTTACATCCTTCAGCATCTTTAGTGATAAACAACTATGAAAACAGCACATAATCAAAAGTGAGTCAAATAAGTTGGACTGAAAAACCTACTTACCACAGATTCAACCCATGGTCTACAAACTTAAGTTTGATGTTATGACCATTAAAAACCTGAAATTTCTGACCAATAAACTTAATTTAAACTAGCTAAAACTAACTCAGAAACTAGAAAGCATTTTCAACTTGGTTTGACCCGTTTTGACCCTTAACCCAAACACCCCTTAAACATCATTTTTTGTATTTTTGAACTATAACACAGTAAGGTGTGAGGCAAATAAGAACTAGTGATCATAAAAAGGACACATTAAGCATTTATAAACACTAAATAAGCACAGAAAAGTAAGCACAATAATCCAACAGTTTTAAAAGCATAAAACACAGATTTTTGATAAAACTTAAATTTTCATTAAAAAGCAAAGGTTTACAAGACTGAGAAGTAAAATGACAGAAATTGAATTGCATAAAAAAACATTCCAATTAAAACTAAAGCTACTCCTTTATATCGTCTCTTTTTCTTTGTCTTCTTTCTTTTATAGCTGCCAAGGTCTTCATTGCTTTTGAGCTTGTGTGTTTGTTTTGTGAGATGAATCCATACTCAATCCTAGCCCTTGAAATGCCTTGGTACCCAAACCTTTGATCCTGGCCCTTGATGTGTTGTGGTGCCCACGGATTGCCAAGGTGGCAATGGTTTCATGTGATGGGGGAAAAGTAGATGGAGTGGGGGGAAAGGATTATCCAGGGTGTAGTTATGGTTGCAGGGTAAAAGAAAGGAAGAAAACCCGTGACCTTTAATGGGGTTTTGAGCTAGGGCGGGAAAATTGGGTTTTAATCGTTTAGGGGATGCAGGGGATGTGTTTGGTGGATTGGCACAAATGAACCCTCAACTTGTATAAGAGTTTAACATGAAGGGTCCTTGTGGTGATATAACTTTTAAGAAGTGGCAGGATTGGTCCCTTAGGGTTAATTGTGGTTTTGCATTTTTCGTCCTTTTGGTAATACAAGGTTGAGGGTTTGGCAGAAATGCCCCCTCAACCTTATATCTCTATTGCAATTTAGTCCATTTTGTAACACAAAGGTATGATGGTTGGCAGGAATGCCCCCTCTACTTATATTTTAACTAAATTGCAAATTCAGCCCTTGTCTTTGTTTCCTTTGTAATATAACTTTGGGAATTGGCAATTACAGTCCCTCAAGTTGTATATTCTACTTCAGTTTCTCAGAGTTGACTTTGACTTTGACTGTTTGACTTTTTGGCTTCGATTTGGCTTCGTCTTTTCAAACTTTTCCATTCCATGCCTAGTTTTGTCGTTTTTAGCTTGGTTTTTTGTCCTTTTGTGAATATTCGTTTCCTGCACAACACAAATGCAAAACAAACATATCTTTGGCAATTTTTGTCTGTTTTTAATCATTTAAGCTCGTTTTATTAGGTATAAAATATGTGTAATTAAGCACATATTAAAATCCCCCATACTAAGTTATTGCCGTGTCCACACGCAATGTTATGAAGTAAACATTTACGAAAACTTAGAATCTCGATCCCTCTCGACTAATAACCTCGAAAGGTAGCTAAGCGTTTGTCAAGGAGAATTAAAGAATCAATAGCTTCAACAAGTCCCGTTTTCACCATTTATATGTATACTAATTATCTGTAATATTTTTGGATTTTTCTTTTCTTGACTGCTTGTTTGATTTCCTTTATTTTATCAACACTGAGGTCATAGAATGAGAAGCGCCCATAGAATAATCTACGGATGTCCGAATGGATAAATTCATCGTCTCCGATTTTTCACTAGTTCCAAACCAAGCAATTAAACAAGATCATTTATCAATATAAGTCTAAATGTTAAGCACTCATACTTATGACTTGTGAACTTTTAGCTCCCAACATGGATATATGATTTAAATGTGTGTACTCATTTCAACTCAACCCTAGATCAACTTATTTCCATAGTCGTGATTCAAGATGAATCATGACTCAAAGCAACAACTTATTAGGTCCTTGTAGCTTGATTTTAAAGAACGAAATTTTAACTGAAGAACTTTTTGCAATATCTTCATCATTATAATCATAAGTTCTTAAAGCTAGGAATGTGTTGCTTAGTTTGAACACCTACCTAGGCCTCGCTTCCTAGTAGGATATCACAACCAACGACCGTTTATTATATCAACATTGGGATCATAGAATGAGAAGCGCCCATAGAATAATCTACGGATGTCCTGACGGATAAATTCATCGTCCCCGATTTTTCACTAGTCCCAAACTAAGCGTAAAAACGAAATCACTGTTAAGTACAAGTAAAGATGCTAACACTCCTATATCTATGGACTGTTAACTTTTCTCCGCGACAATTTTCATTAAAGTGATTGGCTTAATTGAATTAAATTTAGATCGACAATTTAGAAAGTAGTAAAGTTTATGCACATAACGATATTTCGAAAAAAATCTGGGAAAAAGACTAGATCACCCACCAACCAGCATATTCTCGATAGATCCCAGCCGAGTTCGGCTTAGGTTATCAGGTTGAGACCCCACAGGAGAATGTTCGCAATGTAATAGCGGGATACTCCACCCTTTTAGGCCGAATTTCTTAGATTTACCGCTAAATAAACAACACTACTCAAAGCACGCAAACATAAAAAATTTAATGATCTCATTGGTGAGATTATTCCATAAACGACCTGTTCTTCTCGAACGTTCCCAGCCTGCATCAGCTAAGTGCCCGGTTTTTAACACCCCACGGAGAATACTTAACGAATAATCTACCGACGCAATCAACAACTTTTGAAGTATTCAGCAAGTAATTCTTAGTTTAAAATTATACTTGAGTTTAGAAAAAGAAATCTTAACCATTAAATTATCCTTATTAGCTATATACTATACTACCGTCATCATTTACATGACTACAACATCGGCCACGCCTCCGACAAAAATGTAGTGACTATCTACGACGGCCTTTTAATTTGATAACACCTACTGATTTATTATCTCACCATGGGCCTTGTTTTGAAGACTGCAACATCGGTTGTGAGCCGGCAAGATGCAGTAAACCTTTATTAGCCCACAGTTTATATATATATATATATTTTATTATTATTATTATTTTTTAATTATTATTTTCCGTAATAGAGAAAATTTCGTTTCAGAGACTCAAGTATAAAGCTGGATTAAGATGAATATTTTCGTTTCCGAAAAGAGCCTCCTTACTATTTTAAGAAAGTGTCACGGTTTAAAGTTTAAAATGCAAAGATAGAGCACGATTTAATTAGTCAGGTTTAAGAGCATCTGGGAGAAAAAGCCGAAAAGTTATACTTAAAAAGTCTTTTTTTTATATTTCCAAAGTAATCCCTTGATTTAGCCTCCAACTTTGTTAAATAATACTATCATTTATTTCGTTCTCGCAAATTTAAAATCCCTAAATATAAGGATCCGCGAATGCTTAGCCTAAATAAACTTTCCGTATATTAAATGTTAAGGGACAAAGCTATGTCACACACTGCCCGAAACGAGTCAAAAAATTTATTCTCATTCACCATTAGGAAAAGTCAAAACTGTTACAAAACACTTATTTTATTTTTGTAAAAAATTTTAAATTTTTTCATTTTTTTGGTATTTTTTATTATGCGCAAAATTTTTTGGTGGAGAAAACGATTAAACCATGATAACAACGACTGCAGTAAAATCAAATCGAGATTCCCCCCCCATACAAGCGACTAAACAACGTCCCTCGATGTTCAAAAAGGTGCACCCTTACCGAAAAATCTAAGGGCCGTTTATGAAGTTTGCCAAAAAGAAAAACGTTATGCTCGAGTTAGAATTTGATACTGGATTCCCCAAATGAAGCTAAGGATTGATACTCATTATTAAGGTAAAACTGAGAGCACGATAGTCTTCACAATCCTGGAAATCCTAGACATACAACACAAAGCACACATAACATGGACAAAACACGGGTAATGGAAGATGTAAAAAACACTTATTCATTACTATTACTACTGATAAGCATGGGGTGCCTCCCACGAAGCGCTTGTTTAAGGTCACTATGCTTGACCCGTCCCCCGAATTTATTGGTCCATGGGGAATGTCTGGAGATCCGGGACAACCTCGGTTGGTATGTCCCCCTCCAAGTATGTTACAACGATGAGACCATTCACTTTGACATTTGGCCCGGAGTTTTGGAATAACTCGACAGTGCGCATAAGGAAAAAACTTGGGTTACAGAGACTGGTCCACATCCAGCGGTCTAAGCTTGCCCGAGAAAATCTTCAATCTAGAGTTAAAGAGGAGGACTCGATCACCGACGTTGAAAACGCGATTTTTGATCTTGGAGTCATGGATTCTCTTTGTTTTCTCTTTGTAAATCAAATAATTTTCATAGGCATGATCACGAAGTTCATTAAGTTCGTTGAGCTGACTATTCTTGATCACCCGCGTTTTGATATCAAAGTTTGTATGCTTAAGGGCCCAGTAAGCTTTGTGCTCTAACTCAATCGGTAGATGACATGCCTTTCCATACACAAGCTTGTACGAAGTGCACCCGATGAGTGTTTTGTAAGCTGTACGAAAGGCCCAGAGAGCGTCATCCAGTTTGTCCGACCAAGAGGCATGATTTTCGCCCATGGTCCTTTCAAGAATTCTTTTTAAACCACGATTGGATACCTCAACTTGTCCACTTGTTTGTGGATGATACGCGGTGGAGAGACGATGAGTGACTCCGTATTTAAGCATGACCTTTGCAAACTGGTCATTGCAAAAATGGGTTCCGCGATCACTTATGATTGCACGAGGGGCACCAAATCTGGAGAAGAGAGTTTTAAGAAATTTGCAAACAACTCGGGCATCATTGGTGGGGAGCGCTTTTGCTTCAACCCATTTTGATAAGTAATGACTGCACAGTATATATTTGTTCCCTCTTGAAGACGGGAACGGCCCCATAAAATCAATGCCCCAAATGTCAAAGATTTCGCAAACTTGGATAGAGTTTTGTGGCATCTCATCACGTTGCGAAATTTTGCCTTGACGTTGACAAATGTCACATCGGGTGACAAAGTCATGGGCATCCTTGTAGATCGTGGGCCAATAAAATCCTGAATCGAAGACCTTTTTAGCGGTGTAATTGGCACCGTAGTGTCCCCCGGTGGGTCCACTGTGGCAAGCTTTAAGAATGTCAAAAGCTTCTTGCCCCGAAACACAACGCCTAATTACTTGGTCAGCACAGATCTTGAATAGAAAGGGGTCGTCCCAGAAGTAATGTTTGACATCTTTGAAAAACTTGTTTTTCTGTTGGGACGACATTCCCTTGACAATGAAGTTCCCCGCATGGTAGTTTGCAAAGTCGGCAAACCATGGGGTACTATCATCACGAAGAGCAACCGATCCAAGAGTTTCGAGTGGAAATGTTTCCGTGATTTCCTTGTTCTCGAACTCATTTTGGTGAGGGTTCTCAAGTCTGGAGAGATGATCGGCGGCAAGATTTTCTGCTCCTTTTTTGTCTCGGATCTCAACATCGAATTCTTGGAGCAAAAGGATCCACCGCATTAATCTTGCCTTAGCATCCTTTTTAGCAAAGAGATACTTAATAGCAGAATGATCGGTATACACTATGCTCTTGGACAAAACGAGATATGACCGGAATTTCTCAAAAGCGTACACTACGGCAAGTAATTCTTTTTCGGTCGTAGTGTAGTGTGCTTGAGCTTCGGTCATTGTCTTGCTGGCATAGTGAATTGGTTGGAAATGCTTGTTCTTTCGTTGCCCTAGGACTGCCCCAATTGCAAAGTCGCTTGCATCACACATGAGTTCGAAGGGCAAGTCCCAGTCGGGAGCAATCAAAATTGGAGCCTCGGTCAATTTTCTTTTAAGTGTATTAAAGGATTCGATACACTCTTCTGAGAAGAAAAATGGAGTCTCTTTTTCAAGCAAGTGGGTCATTGGACGGGCAATTTTTGAAAAGTCTTGTATGAAACGTCGGTAAAAACCGGCATGCCCAAGAAAACTACGGACACCTTTCACAGTAGTCGGGTGAGGGAGCTTGGCTATAACTTCAACTTTAGCACGATCGACCTCAATTCCTGACTTAGAGATTTTGTGTCCAAGAACAATGCCTTCCTTTACCATGAAATGGCTTTTCTCCCAATTTAGGGACAAATTGGTGTCTTCACACCGTTTTAACATTTTGTCCAAATGGGATAGGCATGTAGAGAAAGAATCCCCGAAGACCGAGAAGTCATCCATGAATACTTCCATTGTTTTTTCGATCATGTCATGGAAGATTGCCATCATACATCGTTGAAACGTGTCGGGTGCGTTGCATAGCCCAAAAGGCATGCGGCGATAGGCAAATGTTCCGTATGGGCATGTGAATGTTGTCTTCTCTTGATCCTTCGGGTCAATAGGAATCTAAAAATAACCCGAGAAGCCATCGAGGAAACAATAGTATTGGTTTCCCGCGAGTCTTTCGAGCATTTGATCCATGAAGGGTAATGGGAAGTGGTCTTTTCGGGTGGCTTCATTCAACTTTCTATAGTCAATGCACACTCTCCACCCCGTGACCAATCGAGTTGGTATCAAATCATTATCATCATTCTTGATGACGGTTATGCCACCTTTCTTTGGTACACAGTGCACCGGGCTTACCCATGGACTGTCAGAGATCGGATAAATTAGTCCGGCGTCAAGAAGTTTTTCAACCTCTTTTTTGATGACGTCGTGGATCTTTGGGTTTACCCGTCTTTGACTCTGAACTGTTGGTTCGTAGTCCTCTTCCATAAGGATTTTGTGAGTACAAAACTCTGGATCAACACCCTTGATATCAGAGAGTTTCCAAGCGATGGCTCGCTTGTGGGATTCTAGAACCTTGATAAGAGGTGCCTTTTCCTCATCCTTTAAATCTTTCGCAATTATGACGGGCAACTTGTCATCACCTTTCAAAAATGCGTATTCTAAATAAGGTGGCAAGTCCTTAAGTTCAACCTCAGGAGGCTCATCAATTGATGATTTAACGGTTTTAGCTTCAATAACTTTAAGTTCTTTTCGGATTCCGGGCGAATAATCTTTATGATTCGGAAGAGGAGGTAACGGTTCACTATTGAGAAGTGTTTCCAGAATAAGAATGTCACCTTCCGGATCATAGTAAGTAGCATTAATCTCTCGTGAAATTGGCTCATCATTGATAGCTATAAAAGCATTGGCTTCTTCAAGAAGGAGAAAATCACTATCCCCGAAAGGAGTTAGTGTTGGTGAAGAATTTGAAACAATTGGATCGTAATCCGGAGAAGGATTACCGTATGCAACTGAATCAGAAAAACCTAGAACTTCTTGCGAGTATTCTTCACATGCCAATTCAATGACGTCGATTCGGTTCGCCGTCATATGATTGTAATTAGCCGTGTATCTCAAAGTTTGGTCCAGATTGAAGGTGATGGCCTTTTTGCCAACACGAAGGGTTATTTCACCTTCATAAACATCTATCAACACACGACTGGTCTTTAAGAAACTTCTCCTGAGAATTAAAGGTACTCGGGGGTCTTGTTCAAAATCTACGACCACGAAATCTGCTGGAAACTAGAACTTTCCCACCATTAAACGGACATCTTTGGCAATACCGATTGGTTCAGTGATTGAACGGTCCGCTAGCTCTAGCGTCATGCAAGTTGGGGTTAGTTCGGGAAGAGAGAGATCTTTCCAGACGGAATATGGCATAAGATTAATGCTTGCGCCGAGATCGGCCAAGGCGTTGCATGTATTAATCCCAGAAAATTCACATGGAATAAGAAATCGGCCAGGGTCTCCAAGTTTTTTCGGTAACTTGTTTAGGATGACTGCTGAGCAATTCTCGTTCAATGGAGTTCTAGCCATTTCACTCAACTTCTCTTTGTTTCCGATTAAAGTTTTTAGAGTCGAGGCAAATTTCGGCATAAGGGTCAAGGCACCCGTAAAGCTAATTTCAAAACTCAAATCTCTAAAGATTTCGTAGAATTTAATTTGATCGTTAGCTTTTTCACGGCACCTTTCATCGTTTCTTCTTGAAGGAAACGGAATCGATGTTTGTTGGTTAGGCCTCAGAGCACTAACGGGATCAACAATTGGCTCGGAAGTTGAATTTTGAGATTGGACTTGAATAACTGGAGGTTGGATGTCTTCGGTGCTTCCTTTATTAGTAGGAAGCATCATATCCTTTGTAACCTCGGTATCACGATTCCTCACTTTCGGAGGAGAAGATAAAGTAGAAGGAATCGCGGGTCCTTGATATGCAACCCCACTTCAGGTGGTGATACCTTTCAAATATTCCTTCGGGTTGGTAATCGTGTTACCTGGGAGAGTTCCCGAACCTGAAGTAGAGGCGGTATTCATTTTGATAAAGTTACTTAGCATACTTTCAAGCCTTTGATTTGAAGTAGCCAAGTTGTTCAATTGAGCTTGTAGGTTTTGACCTTGGTTTTGCACATTCCTCATAACCGCATCATTAGCTTTTACATAGCTATCAAAATCGGTCTTAGACACACCTTGTATTTGAGGAGCGGGAGCTTGGTAAATGGGAGCTTGATAAGCTAGGGGTTGATTAACCTGGTGTTGGTAAATTGGTCCTTGACTGAAACTATTTCCTCGATTTTGGTTAAAATTGTTCCCCCGATTTTGATTGAAATTGATCCCGTGATTTTAGTTGTTTTGATGGTTTTGCATAGGAGGAAAACCGGGTGGTCGAATTTGGTTTGCAACCATTGGAGGTCGGACACCGGTATTTCCTTGATTGAAATTAGCCGCGGCGGCTTGAGAAACGTAAGCTTGAATATTGTCATGATAAACGTTGCCATCGGTGGCGGGACAA
>BQNB010053180.1:0-40142 GCA_026074375.1 Tanacetum coccineum
TGCTATTTCGAAGAGTTTCATGATTAGCAAGTGCCGCAGACACTCTTGCTTTGATTAGTTGTTCAACAGCAGCAACTGTCATAGAGGTAGCATCCGCAACAGCAGTAGCAACAGCCCTTGCAGTAGCAGAGGATCTCCTTGGTGGCATATTGTTCTAAATCACAACAATATAAAATACGTGAGTTTTCATAAACATCACAACATGACATAGGTACAACATATATATAACAAGATCACATCACATAGTGATTATATAACATGACTAGGATCACAACACATAACAGAATTGAGATCGACATAACATAATACAACACATTATATATATAACAAGATCACATCACATAGTGATTATATAACATGACTGGGATCACAACACATAACAGAATTGAGATCGACATGACATAATACAACACATCATATATAACTGGAAAACATACATGATTGTCTGATACAAGAAATAAAAATACAAGTCCTACTGCCGTGCTAGCTGGGCATAAAACCCATAATACTTAGCAGGCTAACATAATGATAGCTATGAATACAACATGAGAAGTGTAAACCTAGGCAGAACTACCAGCACCCTCGCGATTATCTGCATGAGTCTCACCTCTAGCCTGAAGTGCCTGAATCTGTCCCAATGCTGCTGATAACTGTCCCTGCAGTGATGAAACATGTGCAATCAATGTCGTCATCAGTGACTCCTGTGAGGCGATACGGAAGTCCTGTATCTGTGTATGAGTCATATATGTTTGCAGTTCATAGTGAACTACCGAACTCAACCTAACGGAATGTGCCCAAGCCTCTTAGGAAACGTGGGCTTCCCGATCCAACAGTCGTGCAGTCTCATAGTGAAACTATCCATCCTCTACCAACCCATCAACTCTCTGAAATAACTGAGTCTGTTTGTCCTGACCATCCTCGATCACAACATAGATATCCTGAGTGTCCTACTCCTGCACCGCAGCGAGCTTGGTCACTCTAGCATTGACCCCCTCGAGGGTTGTCGGTGCTACCTCCTCAACAGCCTTTGTTGGGTCTACCCAAACATCTCTAATCCCATAGCCGAATTCCTTGACTCTCTAACGTCTGGTTTCGGCATCTAGAGTGCTGATAAACCCATAGTCTAGGAGCAGCAGTCGAACTCTCCCCTACCTCATACCTCAATGTGAGAGCAGTTAGACATAACCTCTTACGAGGTGGTAACTTGGCCTCGGGAGTGTCCTCCTAACGGTCGACTGGTGGTGGTATAAATAGTAAGGCTGGTAGTGGTGGTAGTGGTGATGATGGTAATGGCAATGATGTGGGTGTATGTGGTGGTAAATGTAGTGATGATGGTGGAGGTGGTAATGGTGATGACGGATGTAGTGGATGGTGATGAGGCTCTCAATCTACCCATGGCAGCTCTGAAGCCTGGGGGTGCACGCACATGCTTAGGGCTACCATATGCGTGAGGTACTATAGGAAGTGGTGATGATGGAAGTGCAGGTGCAGCTAAACACCTAGCAAGGCGTTCCCCTGCAGAGGGTGGTAATAGTGAGATGAATGGTGATGGTGGTGGTGGTGGTAAGGCAAGAAGTCTCTCGACCTCCTCCTCTGATGGAAAAGGCATAGGTGCCTCGGGTCGGATAAATATCCTAGCAGTGGTATGATATGCCGGTGGTGATGGTGGTGTAGCCGCAGACTCATTGGTCTCAAACAGCTCTGTCGAAGGGACATGGTCAACAACGGGTGCAACAACAGAGTCGGCCGGAGCCAGATGCTCCTCATCCTCCTCCCCCGAAGCCTCTTCCTCCTCGTCATTATCAAAGGAGTCATCATCATCGCCGTCACCTCCATCAGCTGGATAGTCTACTGGACCATCCTCAGAGTCCTCCTCGGGGTCCGAGTCAGCAACGTAGCCCGGAGATAAGGCTATAGGTGAATCAGCAACAACATAAGGTTGATCCTCAATGAGAAGCTCCTCATCAGATGGGGCCAATTACTCGGGGTACTCTGGTCCCGGCAGGTAATCTGGCGAGAGCGGTGCCTGCTCTGGCTCTTTAGGGCCAGTCACGTAGTCCGGTGATGCCGGTGCAACCTCCAGTGAGTCGGGCTCCTAGAGTCCGAAGAAGTCCACAACCCAAGCTAGCGGGTCTCCATGCGATGATATGGACATATATGTAACCTCGGATGATGCCGAATCCGATGACATGGCTGTATATGTAACACACAAAGAGAGTTTACATTAGTACATATATAAGATCAATATTAATATACTTAATATATTATAAACACGTATGAGAACCATGCAACATCTAGTGTACCCAACTAATGCAACAAGTAATGTATGAATGAATGTCCCATAAAAATCCCTTTTTATGATGCAATGTTTGAAAACGGTTATAGTCCAAGTAAAAACATTTGACCTGGTTCTCTATAACCATGGCTCTGATACCAATCTGTAACACCCCCAAATTGGGTCGTAGCGGAATAATATGTCTGGGAGCGTTACTTCATAGATCAATAGCATAAGATATGAGAACGACATCTAAAAGTGTCATTAGAAATACGATACATTAGATTTATTGAAATTGTTTAATACAAAGCACAACGGCTTAAATTGTTTAACAATGAAATAACAAGAGTTTAGATCATAACAAATATCCCAAGATGTAATGACTCCAAATCTTTTATGCATGACTCCCCAAAAGAGTATCTCTAATGTATCCTTAGCACCTCGTGCCTCATTGATCTGAGAAAAATTTGCTTTAAAACGTCAACATAAAGTTGGCGAATTCATAGGTTTATGTAAAATTTAATGTAGGACCGCAAGATTTTCCCCGTGATAATGCAACAGATGCAAACATCACAAACTGTGATTACGTTTCCCTAAGCTCATGACACTGAAGCTCGACATATATGAATTGCAATATAAATTGCCAACATTGCCCGTGATGATGTTCTAACCCGCAACATCCTAACTCCGACATGGTATACGTCTGTTGTCCGGTAAACTGGCACAGTGAGCGCTACTCACCCGAATGGGGATGCCAATCCTAAATAGATCTATTTATAACATTCGCGCTCACACAGAGTAATTGACAGTTCATGATAATGGGCTCATAGGGTTATCGCTACTTAGGCAAACACGTAATCATGTAAAAATATACACTTGCGTCCAATCGTAAAACAATGCATGTTTCTCACCCCAAAAGCTGTAAATCATTGATATAGTAAAATATGAACTCACCTTAGTGAATGAACTGTAGTATATGAATCAAGTAAATGAAAACGTCATAGATATGACCGAATGTAACCTAATTAAATATAGGTCGTATGAGTACTAAGTACATGAATAACTAATACCATATATAACTCTAGATAGTTACATCACCACCTAAAAGTGTTTGTTTAATTTATAAAATTAAACACTTTAATTTGTACTTGTAAAATAAGTATTCATGTATTCGTGTTCGTAAAAATGGTATACTTGTCCAACAATTCGTTATTTGCCAAAAATACTTGATGTATTATTACATAATTGCATTATATAAATAATTTAATTATTTGAGAAAATAATATTTATAAGGTTAAAAACGTTTATAATGTCACTTTTAATAAAAACGTCGTATCTTTCTCGTTTTAATCCCGTTTTCATCGTACTTTACATGTATGGATTCGTATTTGAAAAATCTAATCAAATATTACATTTATTATATTCATATTTACTGTTATGAACAGTAACAGTAAGTGTAGATTTATAAAAATACTTTTTATAAATTTTAAATTGTTGAAATCGTATATTTATTGTATCTTATAACGTCACACGCAAAACCACCAAGATCTAAAGTAAGATCTCTCTAAGCTGCCACACACAATACGTTCTTAGCAAACAACGAAGTATGCTAGTACTAGTAGTGATTTAGCAAACGATCACCTCTTCGTTCTTGAATCAATCAAGACACGAACACCACGGTGACGGTGATGGTAAACGATCGATACAAAACCCTAAAGGGTGCATGTTTGATCGGTTTAGAGGAGGAGGGGCAAAACCGAAAACCCTAAAAGGGTTTTTTTTCCGATCGGCTAAGGGAGGGAACAAGAGGAGGTTTTTAAGGTTTTGAATTTCAAGCATACACCTAACAATAAACCTCAAGTCCTCCTTATATAGCCTACACAACTTGGAGAACAAGCCCTTACATTCCTACTATCCTAATGAGATGTATTATTTTTATAAAATATAAAAATGAATTTTATATGCCTCGAATAGTAACATTTAAAGGTTTATTAACTTATTTTATTCACTTTTAAGCTTTATAAAATTACCACAAGTCTTCTAATTTATAAATTAACGTCTCTTGTGTATAACTTAAGTACTTTGTATGATTTTTATCATATTATGTTCATATTGTCCAAGAAATTAGTCCAACATATTTATTTATTCATAAACTTAATAAGTAAGTTTTTCACCATTTAATTATATACACAATTTATAAATTACCCAATAAATGGTGTAATGTGTGTTTTCTACATTATAGCATGAGTTTTAACATCATATTAACCTATACATATATAGTTTGAACCCATGATCTAACATAAAAATCATTTTGTAAACTTATAAGGTTCCATAGGTGATGATTTAACTACACATAATTATATAATACATGAAATGAAAATATTGAAGAGTGTGTTTAGGTAACCTTAAATGAGTGCTTGATAAGTGACGAACAAGATTAAACCCTTATGGCTCAAGCCCTAGCTCGAAGACCCTTAGAAGAAACCCTAGCTTTAAACCACTTGTATAAGCTCTTGCAAGTACCCAACCAAGACTTTAATGCACCTTAGTTTTACTTCTTAATGATATTAGAATACTTAAACAAGTTTAGGAATTGAAAATATGAAAGGTGTGGGGCTGCTGCTTGATTCGTGAGCAAGGGAGACAAGAGAGTGAGCTATTGCTAGTATTTCTTATAAGAAATGTGTGTGTGTGTGTGTGTGTGTGTGTGTGTGTGTGTGTGTTCCATACTTTATGAGCACTATTTATAGCAAGATATGAGCTCTTGATACCACTCCTTAGCAAACCATCAAAGGTTTTGGTGCTTGTTGTATGCTCGGCAGAATTGAGCTCCAAAGGGGGAACAAAGTGAGTTTTCTTTTAGATGGTTAAGGACATAGCTATGAGTTGTTTATTGTTTAGGGTTAAGATGTTGTTGCTTCCTTTAGAAACATTGGATGTTACTAGTCATTTCATGGAGCTTGTGGTCTCTTCTTCTTCATATGGTGTAACCATATACTTTGAGGGACAAAAGGGGACAAGAGCTTGGTTAATATTCATCTAGGGTTTACTTGTGTGTAAGTGTAGGTGTAAGAGATAATGAAGCATGTTCTTAGGGATGTAATGGTTCAAGTGCATGCTTGTATGTCCCTCTTGTGCTCTTCTTCTCTAACCAGTTACAACAAAGACCATAAGACCAAGATTAAGTGGCTTTAGGGTTTATGATCCATGGGGTAATGTATATAATTGTTTATGCTTGGTAGTGGAGGTCTTGGGATTTAATTCCATGTGTTTGATATGTTAACTAGCAACTTTGTGTTTCTCTTCCTCCTTGTCGTGGGTTTGCTAGCAAGGGAGAGGCAAAAGTGAGTTTTTGAACCATTGGTTAACAAGAACAATTGTTTAAGTGAGATAGTGGAAAGTTGTTAGCTTTGTTTGATTTAATTTCAAGCATGTCTAAGTGTATAAGACTTGAAGTGATTGGACTTAGGCATGCCTTGTTTTTCCCTAAAGCTTGCCGAAACAAAGACCATGCTTGGGGACAAAATGAAGGCTTTTATCCATGGGTTAACATATAAGCTTAAATATTAGTTAGTGGGTTCCTTTTTAATTTAATTTGGCAATGCATATGTTGTTGTTCTTGTACACGTTAATGACTTGTAATAAGTGAAAGACTTGTGAAATTTTGACATTAAGAATATAAGTGGGTATTTGTTGAAGTTTAAATGATTTCATGGTTTGCCATGCATGCAAAACCATAGTTTTATTGCGTTACGTAAACGTTTTACGTAACCAATAAAAGTAAAAAGTGTAAAGTTATAAATTATCATCCTAATAACTTTATAACACTTACTTGACGTAAACATTTAATTTCTTGATGTACGTTTACGTTAAATGAACATTTTTAGTTTACGCGATTTAACTTAACGGTAAAAATTAAAATTAAACGCGCGAAAGCCTAAAAATAAATAATGGACTAAATGAAGTCGTAAATGACCTAAAAATGAGAAATGTTACAATAGTAATACTTTTCATGATATTGTATGTGTTACAGTAGTCACTAAATCTTGTGGTCCATGACACTGTTTACTTAATGTTAAACATATGAACTCACTAGCTTTATGTTGACCCATTTTAGCATGTTATTCCCAAGTCCTTAGTTGCACATGTCATGGATAGCTTTTGGAGAATCATTTTAGAGTCGTATTTTGCGGCCTCATTTCATCAGAGATTTCATTGCATTACTAATAGTGTTTGGTTATGTATAAAAATATTCTTTCATTTATGTTGTGAACTCTTAAAACTATGATCTTTTGTTAAACCACTAGTACAAATCTGGGATTTCGTCACACATGCTGTTTTTTGAACGGCCATACAGTCAGATATTTATGTGACTAAATGTACCAGGATAAAATAAACCACACTTGAACTTATTTTGTGTGACCATTTTAGAAATTCATTGTCACACATTTGAATATTTATGTGACTAGACTTAACTGGTAATTTTTTGTTTATTATTTAGTCGCTTATAATTTGGGACGTGTGACAGATACAAATAAGTTTGAAACCTTAGTCACACTATATATATATACATATGTGACAAATATATGTCACACAATTGAACAGTGAGGCTCGGGTGATGGAAGTGAATGCATGACTTTTTCATTATCAAAGATGGGTTAACCCAAAAATTCACGAGGTAATCAAAAAGGAGGTCCAAAAACTTCTTGATGCCGGTATGATTTACCCGATCTCTGACAGCCCATGGGTTAGTCCAGTGCATTGTGTTCCCAAGAAAGGTGGAATAACCGTTGTTGCTAATGAAGAGAATGAATTAATTTTGACACGTTTAGTTACCGGGTGGAGAGTTTGTATCGACTATAGGAAATTAAATGAAGCGACTCGAAAAGATCATTTTCCATTGCCGTTTATGGATCAAATGATAGAAAGATTAACCGGAAATGAATTCTATTGTTTTCTAGATGGATTTTCAGTATTTACCAAATATCCAATAGATCCCAAGACCAGGAAAAACTACTTTCACATGCCCGTATGGAACTTTCGCGTACCGTCGCATGCCATTTGGCTTGTGTAATGCTCCCGGTACTTTTCAACCGGTGTATGATGGCCATAGTCCCATGATCATGATCGAAAAGACTCGAAGTGTTGATGATGATTTCTTAGTTATTGTGGGGATAGTTTAGATTCGTGCCTCTCCAATTAGAAAGAGAAGCTAAAACGGTGTAAGACACAAATATTAGTTTCTTATTTGGAGAAGTGCCACTTTATGTGTAATAGAAGGAATTGGTTAATGGCATAAAATTTCAAAGTCAGGAATTGAGGTTGACCGTGCTAAAGTCAATGTTATCGCTAAGCTCCCTTACCCGACTACCATTAAAGGTGTTAGGAGTTTCTTAGGTCATGCAGGATTTTACCGCTGATTTATCCAAGACTTTTCTAAGATTGCTAGACCAATTACTCCCCTCTTGAGAAGAAACACCCGTTTGGTGTTTTCTAAGATTTATTGATGCTTTTTCAACTCTAAAAAGAAGGCTTTACCGAACTCCAATCTTAGTTGTCCCGATTGTGAACCTACCTTTCAACTTCATAGTAGTTCCAATTGATTTCGCGATTGGTTGCGGTTTCTAGGACAACGCAAGATTGAAGCACCTTCAGCCTATACATTATGCTATAAGACAATGACAGAAGCACAAATCATTACACTTACCACAGAAAAGGAAATGCTTGTCGTTGTGTAATGCTTTGAAAAGTTTTGACCAGATCTTGTCATAACACAAAACATAGTGTATACGGATCACTCGGCTTTAAAGTACCTTATGAACAAACAACACGCTAAGCCGAGGTTTCTCCGGTGGGTTCTTCTCCTACAAGAATTTGATATCACCATCCGTGATAAAAAAAGGAAGTGAGAACCTTGCGATAGATCATTTATCTAGACTTGAGAATCCTCATAAGGATGTGTTAGAAAACAAAGACATAAATGAACATTTTCCTTTAGAAACTCTTGGAGTTATTTCTAATGAAAGTACCCCATGGTTTGCGGACTATGCAAATTACCATGCGGGGAATTTTATTATCAAAGAAATGTCAACTCAACAAAAGAGGAAGTTTTTTAAGGATGTTAAACATTATTTCTGGGACGATCCCTATCTTTTTCGTACTTGTGCGGATCAAATCATTCGATGGTGTGTGCATGGGCAAGAAACTTTATTTTATTATTTGAAATCCTTAAAAGCTTGTCATGAAGGATCCACCGTGGCCACCATAGTGCAACTCTCACCGCTCGAAAAGTATTTGATGCCGGTTTCTTTTGGCCTACCATATATCGAGATGCCCATTCAATGACCAAATCTTGTGATACATGTCAAAGACAAGGCAAAATTTCACAACGAGATGAGATGCCTCAAAACGCTATCCAAGTTTGTGAAATCTTCGATGTATGGGGTATTGATTTCATGGGACCATTTCCGTCTTCACATGGGAATAAATACATCCTCGTAGCCGTAGATTATCTTTTAAAATGGGTTGAAGCAAAGGCGCTCCCCACAAATGATGCTAGAGTTGTAGTTAAGTTTTTGAAGTCTCTTTTTGCCCGATTCGGAACACCTAGAGCTATTATAAGCGATCGTGGGACCTATTTTTGTAATGATCAATTTGCTAAAGTAATGTCTAAGTATGGGGTCACTCATCGTTCAGCTACCGCTTATCACCCTCAAACGAGCGGTCAAGTGGAGGTGTCCAATCATGGTTTGAAACGTATTCTAGAAAGGACGGTTGGAGAAAACCGTGCCTCATGGTCAGACAAACTAGATGATGCTTTGTGGGCATTTCGTACTGCTTTTAAGACACCAATTGGTTGTACGCCTTACAAGTTAGTGTACGGAAAGTCTTGCCATTTACCTGTTGAATTAGAGCATAAAGCATATTGGGCCTTGAAACATGCTAACTTCGATCTTAAAACCGCGGGTGATCAGCGTAAGCTTCAACTTAATGAACTTAATGAGCTTCGTGATCAGGCTTATGATAATTCTTTGATTTATAAAGAGAGGACGAAGAAGCTTCATGACTCAAAGATCAAAAACCGCATTTTCAATGTTGGTGATCGAGTTTTACTCTTCAACTCTCGTCTAAAGATATTCTCGGGAAAGCTTAAAACTCGTTGGTCAGGACCTTTCACCATCACCAAAGTTTTTCCATACGGAACCATTGAGTTATCTCAACCCGATGGTCCAAACTTTAAGGTGAATGGTCATCGTGTGAAGCATTACTTCGGAGGGGACTTACCACCCAAGGTAGTCCAGGATCTCCACACTTTCTCCAAGGACGAATGAATTCGGGGATCGAGTCAAGCTATGTGACTCGGTTACCAAAAATAAAGCGCTTCGTGGGAGGCACCCCATGCTTATCCTTCTATTTTCTTTCTTATTTCTATTGTGATGTGAGGAGGCTTGTACTCTTCCGATTCTTGTTGTTGTTTGTACTTGTGATTGTTTGCAGGATTGATCCAAAATTTTCTGAAGACTCTCGTGTTTGGTGTTTTGTCCCGGTCCACTCGAGCTTCCTAGCCTTTGCTTGCCATTAGTTTGGGGAAATCCGATATCCTAAAGATTATTATCGACTAACATTTATCTTTTAGCACACTTGATAAACGGCTTAAGATTTTTGTGATACTTTCTTCAGGCTTGAGTTATGCATTCGACCTTTTTAAGTTCTAGTATGGGGTTTCTAGCTAAAAAACATTGAGGACAATGTTTAATTTTAGTATGGGATAGTATATCTTCGATATAATCTTACCTATTTTTGCCCGTTGTTCTCACGTACCCCGTTTTCCCACCAAAATTTTCAAAAATATGAAAAATTTTAAAATTTTCAAAAATAAAATAAGTGTTTTTGTCATAATTTTGACTTTCCTGCTGGGTAGAATAAGAGTAAATTTTGACCCGATCGAGCGTGTTGAGCTCTAGCTTGTTCCTTAACTTTTAGGCTAAGCGTTCGCGAAAATTCTGCACACCCTCAAAGCCGGCTCTGCTTAACTTTTAGACTAAGCGTTCGCGAATATTCGCGAAGAACGAAAAATGATAGTGTTAATTATGAATGGGATGCTAAACAAGGATTATTTGGAAATCTTAAGAGCTCATGTGTGTAATTTGTCGCTTTTTCTCCCATAAGCTTCTAACCTGATTAATATACGTGCTATTTTTGGAGATTAAACTTAAATCAATAATTTTTATGTAGTATATAGCAAAAACTTTAGCCTTAGTTCAAATTTATACTTGAATTTTTCAAAAAGAAGTCTTCTCTATAAAAAAAATGATGATGAAAAATGAAAAAAATATATGATAATTATATAAACTGTGGGCTGATAAAAGTTTGCTGTATCTTGCCGGCTCACAACCGATGTTACAACCTTCTAAAGAAAGCCCATAGTAAGAATAATAATCCGAGACTGATAAAAGTTTGCTGCATCTTGCCGGCTCACAACCGATGTTGCAGCCTTCTAAAAGGTCGAGGGTTACAATTACATCAATGTTATGTTTAATATTAAGTGTGAATTAATAAATAGATTTCTTTTTGTTAAATTCAAATATGCTTTTGAACTTTGGCTATTCTATTTTATAAGCTATGTGTATACGGGAAACCTAAGAGTTTTTGAAACCTAAGGTCCGTGAGTCCCGATACTAGTCTCTATGGGGTGTCAAAAGCCTGGTCACTTAGCCGCAAGGTTGGGATGTGCCGAGACGAAAGTCACTACATGGGATGATCTCGCCTTCAAACTCATTATTCTCGGGTGGAACGTGAAACATAAAATTTTGCAAAACATTGATCCAAAGTTGAAATTCAAAATAGCACATACACATATTATATAATAATTGTCGGGAGTGAAAAGTTCACAAGTTACAAATATGAGTAGTGTTAGCATCTTAGCTCATAATTAGCGGTGATTTCGTTTTAAGCTTGGTTTGGAATAAATGAAAAGTCGTGAACGATGAATTTATTCTTTTTAGGGCATTCTCGGATTGAAATGCATCTTGTTCTACGATTCCTTAAAGTTATAAAATAACGAAAGTCAAATAAGTTAGTTGCTTAATGAAAAAAATGAAAAAATGAAAAATACAAAAATATGTATAGATCTTTAATAAATGGTAAAGACGGGGCTTTTCAAAACTTATGAGTCTTTACTTCCCCTCGATAAACACTTAGCTACTTTTCGAGGTTATTAGTCGAAGGGGATCGAGATTCTTAGTTTCTAAGTGCTTACTTCATAGCATTGCGTGAGGATACGGCAATGTCTTAGTATGGGGGATTTTGGTATGCGTTTAATCACACATACCTTTCACCATTAAAATCGGACTTTAATGACCCAAAACGTACAAAAAAACATTGTATTTGTATGTTTTCTTTGATATTGTGCAGAAAATGGATAACAGACAAAAAGGAAAACAAATCAAGCAAAAACGAAAAACCGAGCACGAAATAGATAAGCGTGTAAAGCAAAGTCAAAAAAAAAAAAAAAAAGGCAAAGTCAACCAAGACAAGTCAATGTCAAAACCAGACGCGACACAAAATGAAGGGAATATAATGGGCCCCACCGAACCCGCTAATGGGCCAGGTATACCCAATTTAGTATAATATTGAAGACTCAAAAGTCCCAACCCTTCTTTAATCTAGCCGGCCTAAACATACAAAAAAAAACCCAATAACGTTTAACAGCCCAATACACATGGCTGTTAAGTCAGTTTATCACAAGGACGATGCATGCAATAACTCCTATAACAATTGGGGACCAAACCTGCCAAATCACCAAAATATATACACCACATGGACTCAAGTTGCAATTTGACTTATAACTTTGAGGGGCCAATCATGTCCCTTTTCCAAAACTCTCACCCCTGACAACACACACACCTGTTATAACCATCTTTCCCGCCCAAACCAAACTCCACTGTTCATGCTTCCCTGTCCCCCTCCTCGACCACTGTTCACAACCAGCCAAAAACCCATTATACCACCCTTCCCCACCCCCACATAGCCTCTTGCCACCATAGCAATCCATAATGACTTTATTGGCTAAAAGAAATCAAGGGTCTTGATCATTCAACTTGGGCAACACTCCTAATCAATGGCTAAGATGAACTTGGGGCTCACTCTCACACAACAAACACACTTGTGTTTCTGTCTCAGCAAAGAACCACAACTAGAAGAAGACAAAGATTGAAGAAAGGGCAAGCACTTAGTCGTTTTTATAAATAGGGTGTCTTGTAAGCCATTTGGCTATTTAGTTTTTTTAACTTAGTTTTCACCTAGTTAGTTTAAATCCAGCAAATTTAGTTTTTAATTTTTCTTGTAATGTTTTCAAGTTAATGAAATTTAAAGTCTCTTAAAATCTGTTTTAATTTCTTATTCTCTTTAAGTGTTCACTTATGTTTCATAAGTTAATATAAGCTCTAATTTAAGCCACTTTATAACCTGCTTTTATAAAAATTTACTTAGAAATATAAACAGTTAAGAAAATCTCAAAAAAGGAATTCTCAAATCTACCACAGCTTAATATTTGGTTGATAAGCCAAAAAGGGATGGGCTTATGGACTCTCACTAGCTTGTTTTATACAAGCTAGAGCTTGTAGACTCTTTATTTAACCCTGTTTAGAGCAAAGGTTTGGTAAGTGCACTTTTTAAATTTTTGTTACTGTATCATAGCTTATTTCTGCTTATTATTGCTTCTAGTTGCTTATTTGTGTTTATCTCATGCTTATTTATGCTTGCTTTTTGGATGTCATGCTTTTTGTTTGAGTTGTTGTTGAAAACTGCCAAAGTTGCTTGAAAACTGCTTATTTCATACTGCTTATTATAGTGCTTATTCTTGTGTGTTTCTAGCTTATTCTTGCTCAATATTTGTTTGTACTTATCTGTTTTCAAATCTCTTAACTCAAATCCTTTTTATTCAGTTTAAAACTTAGCTTTCAAAAATTAAAGGGGTGTTTGGGTTAAGGGTACAAAACGGGTCAAATTGGTTTTAAAATAGTTTGGGTCATTTGGCCAACTTTGTTAAGGTATTTTTAACTCTTAATAAGTTGTTTTTACAAGTTTTTTACTTTAAAAGTTTGAATTTAAGCTTTTTCTATAAGTGGTATAAAACTGTTGGACTCAAAACAGTTTTATATAGCTTATTGGCTTAAGCATTGTTTAGCTGCTTACTTTTGTGTTTTTCATGCATGTTTAGGTGTCTAAATTTTGATAATTTAAAGTGTCCAATTGTTGTGCTTTTAGTTTTATAAACTTTTTGTCAAAAATTGCAAGTGTTATTGAAAAATGACAGAAAATGCTTTTTCATTTTTTATTGGTGGCCTATTGTGAATTTCAAAATTGCCTTTTTTGATTTGTTATTTTTGTTCTTTTAAGTATAAGCTTAATCTGTTTTAAGGTTAGAAGTTCATAATGATCTGTTTGCTAGCTTATTTTTAAGCTAGAAAAGTCCATTTTGGATTTTTGCTTAACAGTACTAACCTAAATGCTAGCTGAGTACTACTCAAAGTTAGTATGCTGGTTGTTTCTCTTGCTTAATTTAGCTTATTTGCTTGTTGAATTTGCTTATTTTGTGTTCCATTTAGCTTATTAGGTTAGTCTTAGCTAATTTTAGCTTATTTCCTTTTGTGTAGAGCTTATTTGCGTTTTAGCTTAAAATTTTAAGTGTTTATTAGTTTTTTAGCTTATCTGCCATTCTAGCTTATCTTAGTTGCTAATTTTTGTTCTTAAGTACTTATTAGATATTACTTATTGTCTGTCTTAGCTTATTTTAAGTTTTCATTTGCTTATTTGCTTTAAAAAAGCCAAACAGTTAGTTTTTTTTAGTCATTAGTAGAGAAAAAGCTAACTGTCAACCTTTTCAGCTTATTTCGCGCTTATTTGTTAGTTATAAATTTTTTTGTCTTTTTTAAAGTTGCTTATTTTCAGATTATTTAAAAAGTTGTAAAGAAAAAATAAGAAATAAAAACATTGGGATTAGGGGAAGCCCCAAGTGAGCAGGGCTCGAACTTGGGACCTCAACCCCAATCAACCAACATTTTATAACACTCACTACCGGTATGCTACAATAGCTCATCCGGTAGTGAGTTGCATAATTTATTTTATATAGGCCTTTTAGACCATTAAGCCCATAAGTTGTTTTCAGCTTATTACGGCTTATTTATAAGCCCACTTTTCTAGCTCTTATTTTTCATAGATCCAGCTCACCTTAATCCACTTTTTTGTATTTTTTTCACATTTTTCCAATATTGCTTGCTATTTTTTATCATTTATTTTCTTTAAAACAGTTTTTTAATCATTAAAAATTAAATAAAAATCAAAAAAATAATTTTCTTTTTTAGAAAATTTTCTTTTGTCATATTACACTTAGGAAAAATAGAAAAACTTTCGTAGGGACATTTTTGCAAAATTTCGTTTTTTAAAGAGCGGGATTCGTTCCCGTGCTCGTTTTTCGTATTTTCTATCTCAATTTAACTCCGTTTTCATTCTAGTTTTCTTTAAACTTCCTTTTTAGTCAATTTAAGTCCATTAAAAGCGAAAAAAAATCAATTTAGGCTTAATTTTGAAAAATTAGGGTTTTTAGTGTGTCGTTTTAGCTTCCCGTTTTCATTTTTAGAATAATTTGTGTAATTTTCTCGTTTTTAGTGTAGACTGCTTTATTTTTCTCGTAGATTTAGAAATCCAATCCAAATCTTGTTCTATTCAATCATCAAATGTCAATCCAACTCTCGACTTTCCAATTCACTATTCATTGGGCATAAACGACCCGAGAATATTCTATATTACTTCCGGTGTAACACCCCTAAAATCATACGACAGCGGAATGGTAACAATGGGGTGCGACTTCAAGGCACAAAGTATAAGTTACAGAAAACGACTCTAAGTGAGACGTTTTGAAAAGTCAACCATTCGATGATTTTTATAAATATCAGAGTTTCATTAGGTCCCATTAATAATGTATTAGAAACATTTTTAATACGTTTATCGAATGGTACTCAAAGTGTAGAGCCTTCAAAAATATATATACGCGCGACTCGAATGCTCCCAATGCCCCACTAGCAAAATAGTAACCTGAAAATACATGCTAAAACGTCAACAATAATGTTGGTGAATTCATAGGTTTAAGTAAAAAGCAGTATTGAAATAATTTAAGAAATATTTATGATGAAAAAGTTAGCGTTACAACATTAAAAGTGTTATTCCAAATCCAAGTAGTGATTTAATACATATTGTAATGTTCAGGTATTGGAATACACAAGATATAAGTATGGTGGGACTAAGTACGTTATTCCGAAAGTCCAAAAACAAAGTATATTGTAGCAAGAGAACAAATTCACCAAGTCTAGTATATATATTGCACTAAGCTCATGACCCGAACTTAACGTAATTAAACTGTAATAAAACCAGTTACTCGTGGTTGTTGCCCAACACGGATACAGATGTTATCAAAAAATCTACGATTTTTCTCAATAAGTGTTGCCAATCATACCTACGAATTTTCCTCAAAGTGTTTAAATGCACACGATCAAACTAGTGACCCAAGTATAGGTGGGGATTGTCAGTCACGATAGATCTATCCACATTCACTGAGTACTCGCGCTTACAATAGTGGTAATTAACGGTTCATGATTAGTAGGGACTTAAGTGGCAATATAGTGACTACTTAGGCAATAATATTCAGGCAGTAATCTGGATAGCATATAATTTAGAAAACACTTGTGTCCGATAGTAAAACAAGCAATGTAATTCACCCCGTAGATTTTGTAAAACAATTGTAGAAAAAAAGGGGGTTATGAACTCACAAAGTATTGAAAGGTAATTGTACTGTAGTAAAATATACAAGTTTGTAAACGAGCATGTATTCCCCTCGCGGGTTTATAAAACATTGAAAAGATTGAAATGCGAGACTATGAACTCACAAAGTATCGAAAGGTAATTGTACTATAGTAATATATACAAGTTTGTAAACGAGCATGTATTCCCCTCGCGGGTTTATAAAACATTGAAAAGATTGAAATGCGAGACTATGAACTCACAAAGTATCGAAAGGTAATTGTACTATAGTAATATATACAAGTTTGTAAACGAGCATGTATTCACTCACGGTTTATAAAACTTGAAAGATTGAAAAAAATGCCAGACTATGATCTACAAAGTATCGAAAGGTAAATTGTACTATAAGTAATAATACAAGTTTGCTAAACTTGAGCATGTATTCACCTCGGCGGGTTTTATAAACATTGAAAAGGATTGAAATGCGAGACTATGAACTCACAAAGTATCGAAGGTAATATTACTATAGTTAATATATTACAAGTTAGTAATCGAGCATGTATTCCCTAGCGGGTTTATAAAACTTGAAAAGATGTTAATGCGAGACTATCAACTCACAAGTATCGAAATGTAATTGTACTATAGTATTATACAAGTTGTAAACGGCATGTATTTCCCTCGCGGGTTTATAAAAAATTGAAAGATGAAATGCGAGACTATGACTCACCTCGTGTGAATGGATAATCAACAAGTATTCACAATAGGAAAATGCGTTCAAGCTCAAATCGGTCAGAATTGCAACCTAATCAATATAGGGTCCATATAAGTCTATACCACTTGATTATTTATAGGTGTTATAGCTCTATTTTCTATCGTTCGGGCTATCATAATTAAAGGAGGTTCATGTAGTGAACGGTATGAGGAGATAGGGACACTTTAAATCGTAAATCCAACACTCGTCGATACGCCACCCCGAAAAAGGCTCATTACTGTAAAACTCCCTAGCTAATATAGTACTTTGATAAAACTATACCACATATAGGTCTATCTAGCTGATTCACCATCTTAATTGTTTTGTAAAATTGTGGTGTTAATAAGTAAAAACGTTTATAATTTTACGTTTTAGTAAAAACTGGCGTAACTTCGCGTTTTAAGCCCGATTTGGACGTTTCTTATGCCCACGCTTCGTATTAAGACGAGGTTATCATAAATTTACCATTACTTTTGACCTTCTGGTGAATAGTAACTTTTACGGTTCACACCAGTCCCTAATTATTTTTATCGTTCTCGGTTATCGTAAAACCCGGTAAACTCGATTTTTATTCGTTATAGTTCCGTTTTTAGCGATTATTTCGAGGCATGTTCTCGTTAATGAAAAGTTTTATGATTTATGAAGTTTAAAGAATAATAAAAAGTTTCTTGTCTGAATAGTATTTTTTATAAAAATAGTTTTTATAATTACCGATATTAACGTAAATTCGTATTCTTATCGGATCTTTTTTATTATAAGGGCGGTTTCAAGTTCTCTTCATTTGGAAACGTCATGAGGTGTACTATCTTTCTAATACATAATATGGCTGTTTCAAAAGTTGACCCAAAACAGTCCCATTGAAATAAATAGGTACACTCGTATAACTTTGTTTTTATAACTTACTTTCTATACTTTTCAACTAAATAATTACCACAATTCCTTTATAACTCATAATATACTTATGTCATATATATTATATATTCCAAGATCACAAGTTCATATGAAAAAGTGTTAAAAATCATAATCACAAGTAAGAATCCCTTTAACATGTTTAAAACCCTAAATGGTGATTTAAGCTAAAATAGAGTAAACATATGCATAGAAATGAAAACTATAAGAACATAAAGGGTTCTAGTAGACCTTATGATGTATGATGATGATGAACAAAGTAATCTAAACCCTTGTTTAGATAGAAATCCAAAGCTTGCACCAATGAAAACCCTTGTTTTCTTAATAAAACCCTAATCTTCCTTTTCTTGATTATTACTTGAAAAAGGTAATCCAATGCTTGGAAACACCTTAGAATATCTTAGAATGGATGTGTATAGATGTGTATAGGTTGTATAAAAATTTGTATGGATTGTTTATAGGGGGGTTGAGCCGTGGGTTTGGTTGAGAGAAAGAGAGATAGAAATTGTTTTTAGTTAAGTGTTGAGAGTGTGTAGATGTTAGTTCTTGCATGCAAGTAGTATATATATATAAGGTGGTCAAAAGTGTGCATTTGCTAGTCAAAAAAACATGGTGAGGGTTTCTAGGAATGTTGTTTTCATGTCTTTGGTCAAGGTAACATTGTATGTGTATGTTTAATGTGTAAAAGATGTACAAGACCAACTTATGTGAAAATTGTGTGCTCCTTGTCCTCCAAGGGTGTTGTTTCCGTGAGTTAGGGGGGGGAAGGTTCTAGAAGCCTTTTTGCTAGTTAGCAACATATCTTGTTAAATATAGAAAAGTTACTAGTTGTAGATTTATTTAAAAGATGACAACTTGCAAGTTTTGTGCATTGGTTGATTTTTTTTCTTGTACAAAGTGTAAGATAATATTATCTTGAGTAAATTTAATAATACTTTGGGTATTGGGTAAATAGTGGTTACTTGTTGAAGCGTTAGAAATATTTTTGTGGTTTCCGGAGTATGCAATAAACGTATTTTATTGCGAAACGTAATCACTTTACGCAACCAATAAAATAAAATATAAAAAGTTGATTATTACTTTCGTAAAAATAATATATTGCTTGCTTGACGAAAACTTTAGTTTGTTTGGTGTCCGTTTACGTTAAATGATAATCTTTAGCTTACGCGATTTAACTATATGATAAGAATTAAAAGTAAACGCGTACGAGATGAAAACTAAAAAAAAATATAATGAAATAATTGACGTCGTAAAATGACATGAAAATACGAAATGTTACAGTCTCCTCCGGTTAGAAGAGCCTTGTCCTCAAGGCTCAGGTTGCAACACCTGAAGAAGGTACTGGTTTAGTGAAAAGATGCAGATACTTCTCCTGGAATTGTGTTGATGAAGAGGTGTAGGTTTTAAGGTGACTACTCTCAGCATGACATGGTTCTTCCTGAATGCATAGGTAATCAGTCTATGCACCAAATATACATAGATGATTAGACTATGTATATTTGAAAGCCAACGATGCAATGCTCATTCTCGTCAAAATGGTGTGATGTATGAAATGGTATCAAATAGTTTTATAGCGTAATGAAATAATCAATAGAGTGAACGTGAAGTAGCTCATAGGGTGACAACAAAATGATAGTTAAATAGTTTATGATACAGCAGCAAAATGGTTCATAGGTTGACGTCGAGATTGTTTGTAAAGCGATAGGTCATAGCAAGTATAAAGAATGTCCGAACGGACGCGTAAAGAATTATTCAATCAACAAAGTGGACGTAAAGAGTCGTGTTCCAAAGGTAGGTGCTCCAAGGTGATACATATGAGGTGACAAGTTAATTGTTGTACTCCCATCAACTGGAAGGCTTCAAAACGATGGATTACGAAACAACATATGCGATTCAAAAGCATAAGAAGAGTGTTCAACTCAAAGCCGAATGGTAAAATAATCAGTGGAATTGACAAACTACGCCGAATTTCAATATCGTCAAAAGGGAATAAAGTAAAGTCACGTAAATGATCGAAGTTAATCGTAAGAGATCAAGAAGAAATTAGCCCATATGTGTAGGTATCCTTATATAATACCAACATCAACGCTCAAGGAAATAAATGAGAAGTCAGGAAGTACACGGAAATCAGAGTGATCAATATTTATATAACGGACCGATATAAGGTAAATAGTAAGACGTCATAAGATAGACGTAAGAGAGCGAAATCATAGCCTAGTATTAAATACTCATTATCCATGTAATAGTAGTAGGGATGCAAAAAGAGAGCATATAAGTTACCTGGGAGCAAGCAAGCACGGATATCGAACAATGGTGAAAGATTCTTAAAAGTTTTCAAAAAACGATTATAGTATAGGTTTTGAAAACGACCTAGTTCTCTATAACCAGTGGCTTTGATACTAATCTGTCACACCCCCAAAATCGGTCGGCAGCAGAATAGTAACATTGGGGTGCGACTTCAAGGCACAAAGTACAAGTCACAGAAAACGACTCAAAAGAGACGTTTAGAATAAATTTCGCATTTAATATATTAAATCGGAGTTTACAAAGGGTCCCATTTATAATGCAATGGAAAACATTTTGTTTAAAACATTTGTCGAATGGTACTCAAGTTAGTAAGCCTTCAAAAAATATATCCGCGCAACTCGAATGCTCCCATGTTCGTAATTATAAGGGATTTGCACCAGTATTCGTAATTATAAGGGATTTGCACCAGTATTCATAATTATAAGGGAATTGAGTTTGATCTTAATAAAGGTAATGGTTTTTTGTCATTAAATGTGCATATTAGTTTAAAAATCTCCTCTGTATTTGGCTTATTTCTGTTTTGTTCATCATTTAATGAGTTTATTCAGCATCTGATAAGTTTCTTCAGTAGCTTATGTCAAATTCGATTTGGCTTATACAGTTTTCATAGATAATAGATTCTAGCTTATTTGATTGTAGGTTGCGAATTAATTTAGTTAAGCTTATTGGAATTCTCTTGTTCGAAGTGCTTATTGATGATGTTTTAGTTCAGCTTATTAGTTCGGTTGATGATTATTTATTTTAGATTTCTTCTAAGATTTTGAATCTCATTTAAATTCGATGATTAAAGTGCTGTTTCAGTTTTAGCTTATAGACTCGAACTAGAGTGCTTATTGGTACGGTTGATTTTTTTCGTGTATAGCTTATTTGATTCGGTTTGAGTTTAAATCATTTATGATTTAGTTTAAGGTAGAATTTTGCGTAATCATTCTATCATGTAATTGTTGAAAGAACGAGTTAGAAAATGACCCGCGCGTTGCGGCGGAGGCAAATTGTTTTTTGCAACATATAGTAAAATGTTAGATGACAGGTAAATTAAACAATAAAGCCAAGGAAGGTATTTGTGTATTGCTGGAATTGCAAAAAAGAAGAGCTAATATATAGGGACATAGCTGGTATTGTATGAACCGTATATATTAAAAGCGCTTGTTTGCCGTGAGAGTATCGTCGTTGATGCTAATTAGTTGCAATAGCACCCTCAAAAACCATGTATTAAATCACGAAAATAGCTGGTAATTATATATATCCAGCTAATGAATCACAATTCGATTACGGAAACATCTCTCCAAGGTTAACCTGATAATAACGGCTCTAAATATAATCACATAAATCGGTTATGACTAAAACTATACAATTCAAATGATGTAAATTACATACTGATAAATTTATTTGACGTTGTACGTATATACTCAATGTTTTATGAGTTTATGTTCATGTTTTGGTAGAAAAAAACAAAACCCCCTTTTTATTTATTTTTAATATACACATTCGTACGTTAATTATACACAATTTTTAACACAAAATATTGTGCACATATAAAGCGTACGTACATGTATCGACTGTGATTACTCGTTATACAAATTAATACTGTTGATTCATCTCCTGAAAACGGAAAGTTGTGACAGCCCGAAACTGGAAGTGCCTAGCAAAAGTATCACAAAGATAGGCATCATGACATGTTTCTAACACGCACCTCAAATCGATACTTTTTCGTCTTTATTGTGTGACGTATCAGATTGTTTCCATAAGAGCTGGGTGGTAGCCTTATAGTGTTTGAACACTTCCCCACCTATTATTTATCCTAAATCTTACGTTTGTTCATGTATTTTGTTCAACCAAAGCAATAACTCTTACATGTTATTGCAAACCAAATGAGGTATAAAATGTGTGAATGAGGTTTTTTCTATAATCAATTGTTTGGCGTCACATTCCCGGAAAGGAAAAAATGGAGCTATTGATATTGTTGTTATAGATATATATAAAAGTTTTTTCAAATCTGCGTATTGTTAATGGTATATATAGCGCTAATAAATTCATTTTTTAAGAAGAAAAAAACTATAGAAAAAAAAGTTTTAAAAGTTTTTCACGGGCTTACTGATTTGTGAAGGCAAAGATAGTGCGAGTAGGACGATAATGACTCAATAGGACAACCTCCGAATCGAGTTCAAGTGAATACAACTATTGAGGTTCCAAAAGTGTTGAACATTGATGTGTAATGGTATGCAAACATTTCACTCATATGGTTCTGCAAGAAACAAAGACTTGATAAGCAACACCTATTAATAGTTAACATGAAAATATCACCTTGGTAATGTCAAGTGGGCATGTCTTGTAAGAAACAATTTGCAGAATATATAAAACTTACAAACATAATCTACCTTAAAGGCTTGACCAAGATTTGATGGTGCAAAGCCACCCACTATGCTTGATTCAGTTCACAATGATACTGTGTGCAGTACTTTGACAGTTTTTAAAGGAAACCTGCACGGAAAGGCATAAAAGTCAGACCCCGCTTGTTATGCTATCCTCATATCCACAAACTCATAGATACTTGGTAATGATTGTTTGATGACAATCCATTTTCAGTAATGACCAAAGACTGAGGTTTTTGTATAAGAACTTCTTATGGCCACAACAAAAGTCAAATGTTTTTTTCTCATATTAGTATAAAAATATTAAACAATATCACCTCCATATTCCTTATTCTTTACATCTATGTATGTATCAGCCAAAATATGTGATGGCACTCCAAGTAGTCATACAAAATAATCGTAAAGCGTGTAATCAGTTTATTAACCTGTTTTATATCTTTACTAACCTGTTTTATATGCCAACGGGTTTACAACTGTGATAAACAAAACAACTGAAATTCCTTTGCGTATGCATATATTACCTGAAAACAGAAAGAATAATAAGCAAGGCACGGTTTTTTTTCAACGAAACTTTAAAAAACAACCAAACAACGCTTTGGACAACAACGTCCAAACACCCCTTTAGACTACATAGACATACCTTCAGAGGATTTAGAAGCCCTTATTGAAATCCTCATTTGCAACACAAACCCATTCCCATTAATATTGTGAATGTGCGAAAACCATATGACAATTTGAAACTGGAATAAGAAAATTATGAAGGTATCCACATGTTTTGAAGGAGCTTGATACTTAGATGTCGATGCGGGTTCTGACTGAGGCGATTTACCCACTGGAACCAAACTGCAATACACATAATGGACACAGATGTAACTGTATTATAAACAATGCATACTTCCATCAAACATTATAATTAATTTGAAATAAAAAAGATTAGAAATACCAGTTTTGGATATCTTTCACAATGTATATTAGCCAAATTCCCTTTATACACACAAACTAAGATTTTTGCATTATATGAACTCAAATTCGGCAAGAAAAAAACATTGAAAATACTTGGCTCTAGTGGTACCCCTTTCGGGAAAAAATAAACATGTCATATGATATCGCTTATCACATGCTAATATTAGGATGTGAATTACAATATTCACCCATTGGGCTAGTCATTTTGGATTATAGACCAATGTTCATTAAGTGTGTTGGTTACTTAAAGATTATATCAGGTTAAACAATATAATAGAGTTAAGTTCAAAAGATTCTTACAAAAGACCAAAGCAGCATTAGTTATTGCTTGAATACGTTCCTTCCCACTCTAGAGTCGTGGCATTGAATTGTTATCATGGCTGAATAAGGATGTAAATCTCTGTTAATATTGCACATGGTAAACCATTTACACAAAAAAAAAATAACTCACCTCATGTATGAGTGTGGCCGAAAGTAACATTTCTTGTTCTCCTGTCAGGTGAAGGGGGACCACATTCACATGGCCTACGACGTTCACATGCCCTGCAAATACACAAATGCCATAAGACGACTACACTTGCATCATCCGAACCATTCAAAAGGAAAACAATATGATAATATGTAAAATATACCAGCAACTGCACGACCCCATTGATTGCGTTCACATGCTACTGTCAACGCTAGTGTATTGCCTGTGGTCACTCAAGTAGTCACTAAAAGAATCGAATCGGCATCAGCAACACTCTTTGTAAAGATAAAAACACATGTAAGCCGAACAAATTCATGTTTATAATATCTGCATAATACAAAAATGAGCCGACGTTAGTGAAGGGAAAAAATCATGCCTATTTTTGATCAATGACATCTTAAGTTTGTCAAATCAGATATCTACCTTATATCCACTAACAATGAAAATGAAAATTTTGCCCCCGGAAAAAAGAAAAAAAGGATCAATAGTAAGAGATATGCCACTTTTGTAGAATCGTTGCTGTTAACCTTTGTTAAAGAAGGCCTCTTGTTTTTCGTGGAGCAACGCTGGCCAGAAACTAAAATGTGATATTAGGTAGCAGTTCAGTGGGATAACTTTAGAGAACATATTATTTAAAGTCAATTAAAAAAAGCCTCATCAGGATTATCTTCATGATTAATTGGGAGAAAAACACGGTAAGCTTTCATGCTAAAGCTCTGGTACACACGTTGGTATAATAATTTGTATCACAAATTCTCTTCTGAATTAATATCCATGCTTTCGGCTGCAAATGATTAAACTGGAAATTTATTTATAACTTAGATCAGACAACATCAAAAGGTCTTGAGCATCATACCAACTAACCTTTTGGCTATCTTATCAACTTCATCGATGTAAACATTTCCTTGTTGGGCTGCTTCAACGTTGAACTCAAGAACCTTCATGCCAAATTGAGAACTGATATATTAATATTAACTAATAAACTTGTGTTATTGAAGTAAACCGGTTAAACATCATAAAACTTGGATCAGTACACGTTAACAAACCTTTGCTGATACATGGGTCCTAAGCAACTTTATTAATTTAATTTCACACTAATGGAGTAGAACATCCAACTCCACATTGATATACATAGTAATCTTGTAGCTCAGGTAGAAGATTTTAGCATTTCAGGCAACGAACTAACCTCACAATCGAACCTTGTTTCTCCACCTGTTCACAAACAGATGCACATTAAGTTCCGTAAACTTTAAGTCAAATTAAAACAAACCCATAACAAAGAACAAATTAAAACCAATTATAACCAACAAAGGTAGTAAGAAATATATGTAAAGATTGATACTGGCCAAGTCAGATTTTCCAGAACCCACACGACCCGACAAATTGCAATTTGAAGTAGCTTATTTGACTAACATAAATCCTGCAAGAAAAAAAATATCTATAAGCATTTGCAAAGTGGAAAAAAACACTGATACTTAAAGAGACCAAATGATACCCGACAATCCCAGTCATAGGTCTCGCCCAAAAACCTCGTCGATAGTGTTTAAAACCCGCTTTTGATACCTGCAAGGCATAACTAACCATGTTAGCCAACATCCATACAAATTAACAACCGTTAAGAAACATTGCATTGATCGAGTAGTAGCTTCTGAGAAGAAATTTCTGCATATCTGGCAAGCTATTACCTATCGTGTGACACTATAGGCAAACTTGACATTCTGTTGCCTGATGAGATATGAGACACAAAAGAAACCTTTGTGAGGAGAACGACGAACTCATCAAGCAATTTTTTTCCCCATACCGACGGGAGTTGTGCGGCGCACTTCACCAAATTTGTTGGGGGGAGCTGCAGTGCACAACCTATAACATCAATTAAATAGCCATCATATCATCTACGTATGATACAAAACATCAAAATGGTATAAGACTGACCTTGGTTATTAAAATCAAATCCGCATCCCACATGGCAACATCAGCTGCAAAATATGTGTTGCCCTTCAGGGTGAGAAGTCCTGCTCGACATAGATTTAAGCCAACTTAAAACCTTAAATTTGTATCTAAGCATTGTTACAAGACATTAAGAACTCAACTTAAAACCTTAACTTTGGGCTTACCATTTTATTAACACCACTTCCAGAAGTGTTTATTAATAAGTAGAAAAGCCTTAGAACATATAAGGTGACAAAAAAAAAGCAATCCAAACACACAACCTATACGCAACTAATGTGATTATGTGAGCCTATATCATAAGCAATTAGAACCCCATCAAAAACAACCCATATCAAATACATAAGCACAAAATCACCCCTGCACGGCAAAACATAACTTTTCGGCACACAAGTCGAATTTTGGAAACCAAATACAATAATCACCAAAATCTATATACCTGGACAACACATTGGGATCCTATAAAACCGTCCGCCTAGAGCTACACTTCTAATGGTGCATCCTCCCCCTTCACCCCACAACCGTACACGTCTAAAACAACGGCACTATCAAACGACTCCACATTGAAAACTTAATCACGATAACTTTAATGCAATCTAATTTCATCCAAACTCAGGAAAAATTAAAATTATATCATAGTATACCTTAAAGAATTCCGCATAGCTGGAAGTGGGTTTCGTGCTAGCTCGGCTGTTCATTTATGGCATTCACAAATTAGCCGTTTGAAAATGAAGGCATTTAAGTACTTAAGCGGCACCAAGAACCCTCTAAAGTCGAAACCCTACATTTTTTTCCACTTTTAACTTAATTCCATCGATCTTCAAAATACCAAAAGAAGAAACCTCAAAGATCAACAGCTGAAACCCAACATTTTGTTATACCCCAACCTGAGTGATATTCTAGAATGTATGTGATTGTTAGGCGGGGTTGAAACTTCTCTAGAATAATCGAACTGGGTCATAGTCGATAATATCTCATGATGAGTTGATGTTTGCGCAAGTGATATGTGTGTTACTGTTAGTTATGGAAGAGTCTAGTATCTCAAATGTATAGAAAATAGACTGGACCGACCAAGTAAAGGAACAGGCCACCCTAAGCCCAGGAAAAAAATGCGGGCTTTTATCTGCTTCCTTCATGCTTTTTAGTATATATGGGGTAATTATTTTGGCCGTATAGTTGTGGTGGATATTTTCGGGTGTTAGTTATAATCAGATTAGAGTGGCTTATCAATGTTTTAAGATAGTAAAATCTGGATTGCAGTTGGTGCTAAATTCAGTGTTGGGCCTGATGGTTTATAGAAATTGGAATGGGCTTGCTATGCGATTGAGTTTAAGTTTTATTGATTGAATCTGTGGTTTACTTTGCTAGCTACTGGGCACGTTAGATTTAATTTGAGTTGTGTTTGTTTAAAATTCATTGGGCCATGTGATAAGAGATTTAATATAAAGTGTTTTTAATCTAACAGAATTATTTATTTTGTGTTTTGACTTTTGGTACCGGTCATCTCATGAGGCGTGGAGCTTAAGGGTATATTTAGCTAGACCGAATTTGATTATTTGTTTTAGCTAAATAAATCGGGTGGTATTCGTTTAATTGCGGGTCTCCAATTCGGGTTCAATTTTCTAATTTTCTTTTTTCATTACATTAGCATAGTTCCTTATCTCTTTTTGTTGCTATTATCAGTTTGCGATTTGATTTATGCCATGCTAGTGTAGATTTATTTTATGTTTGATAACTTTGACATTTCATTATGAGTAGTGAGGAGATTTATTAGTGCTTGTTAGTGATTAGCTAATTTAAATTTGAGGTGGGGTTTAAAAAAGACTTTAAAAAAAAATATATAGTCATTAATATTTTCAATATACATCGTCATTACTTTTTAGTGCAATTTAAACTATTGTAATTTATTTTAATGAGCTTTTTTACTTTACTTGTCATTTTAATTTCTTTTAAACTTGTTTTCTTAAGGATTTTTATTTGTCATACACTAAGCCCCGTATTGATGAACATTTCCTCGTAACTTAGTAGCAATTCTCCATTTTATTTAAATTTTTAGTTTGTATGTACATCGTTTTAATGCTTTACTTGTTTAAATTATTTTTTTGCTTTGTTAGTATATATGTTTTTATTTAACTTTTATTCATTATGTCGCGTTGGATTTCTAGGAACCCAAATCAAAATCGTTCTACCCAGTCAAACGCGCGATCACGAAATTAAAACGATTTTTTCAATTCCACACTTCGTCGAGGAAAAAACGACTCGGGAGGGTTTTTGCACGACTACTTTGGTTTAAAAGTTCATTTCTCGAACCAGAACGGAAAATATCTATCTATACTTTTATTGTTTTCTTCCTATTATTACGTATTTATATATATATATTATATATAATGTCTTAAAAAGGACTGGACAATGTTGGCGCGCATTATTGCGGGGAGGTGTGTCTACGATTATCGTGGTTCGTGCGAAGATTAGTGTGTGAAGTCCTTCCCTATGTGTAGTTAATTTCCCTTTTGTGAATATTTTCTTTTATTTGTAAATATAAAACACAAAAATATTTTTCATTTTCTTTTTATTAGTATTAGTATCAGATAAATAAAAACAAGAAAAACCAAAAAAAAAAACATTGTCCATAAAAAGAAATAAAAAAAATCAAAAGTTAGTAAAAGGAAAACAACAACTGATTACTTCAATTGACGGTATTATCATAAAAGTTCTCAACTCGAAATAAAAGATTCTAAAAAATTGCCCCTTTTGTGTCATTGCGATATCTGGCTCACCTTTGAAAGTTAACACTATTAGGAGAAGCTACCGTTGTAAGCTTGTTGATTATTAGGTTTAAGTTATTCGATCTCGTTTTGTCCTTTAAAAAAAAATATGTTGTTTAAAAAAACTCGAAAAACCAAAAATAATCTTCTTTTAACCTCTTTTTCATTTAATTCTTACTTTCTCGAACCCTCCATAATTTAATTCTTCTTCTACTACCCTCTAAAATTGTTTATTTTCATGGCGTCATTGCGGGACTATCATTAGTAAATCCCTTTACGCGATGTAAAAGAATGCTCGTCCTTGTGGGCTTTGTATACACTAGAACTGTGGTTGTTCAAAAGGGATGTCTTGTAGTACAAGTTTACTTGTTCTCTTCTCCCCACCTAGTTCAACAACCCCTTATTCTTGAAAAAAATCACGGTATCATAATTGTGGAGGGAGACCGGGTTTCTGGTTATATTGTCAGAAATGTGCTCGACATACGACAGCCATTGGGGGGAAGTTCTTTCAAAGACCTTCTAAATACACTTCCGAGTCATCACATGTCAAACACTAACATTGTTAGTGCACTCAAGAGTCATTCGTATTAAATCAAGACCCAGTCAATAATTTCTTCGCAAAAATAGACCCTCACATATTGGGAACTCCAGCATTGTTGTTACGTGTGTGGTGTTTCGTTTTGACGTTGCCTATTCTTTCTTTTGTAAACACATGTACTCTGTAGGGTCTGTGTGGGATAAGTTGCTCATTATGGTTACTCAATTGTTCCACCGCAAATCCGATTTCTCTAATCCGGAACCATGCTTACAATCAAAACCTTAATGAATCCTACAACTTTTGCAAAGTTTGCAACAACCTATGTCTTTTGGGTACGTGCAACAATGTGGTTGAATGAATCTGATGGGGTTTGTTTTCAATTGTACTATTGGGAATTGGACACACAATCACATTTTTCAACTCCGTTACTCTTCTAACGATTCTCCAAGTTGTGAAAACCACCCTTTCCCCCACAACCCCAAATACGTACCATACTTTGTGAGTTATGTCTGGGAACGATTTCATTACGGTTTCGATTGTCCACCCGCAAGTTCCCGTTTGTCTACAATCAGGACCCGAGTTTCAAATCAAAACTTTTGATTATGTTTCCACTAAACTCACCGAGTTTTCCACAACAAATATCCTTGTTAGTGAAGATGTGAGGGGTCCTCTCGAAGACTTTTCAATGTCAACCCGATGAATTATTACGTTCCTAATCGTGTTATAACATTGTAGTTATTCCTGGTTTTGACAAACTCAAAAATCCCCGCAATATACCGTAATATCCAATCGTCAAATGTCAAAATGAGTTTCTAATTCTCAAAATTAAGTTATGGAGCATATGACATCCTTATGTGATCTGGTTGGTCTATTTATGCATAAGAAGGAAAGAAGAATAGGCGAATTGCGAACAGGATCAAAGCGGCAAAGTCGATATCGGAACTAAGATTTCCCATTTGCTATGATGATGACGAGGGACTATACCATTTGCAATCACACCACAACACCCGTTTGTCAACCCAAAGGGAGGCCGTTGACCTTCTCAGAATGGAAGGATGTGCTTCTTGACCACTTTCCAGCATCAGAATCAGACGAATGTATAAAGTCTTAGTGTCGAGAACATTGTCCCAATCCACAAGTGAGTTCGAGGGTATTTCCAATGATACGTGTGATGAGCCCATTTGTGATGATTCTTCTACTTTTGATGCTTTGAACGATCATTCTGAGATTTTATCCGATTCCAACGATGATGGTACTTTGAGTGATGACGATGATTTTGAGGACATTGAGTACGTTAGCTTAGAGGAGGTGAATAATGAACAAGAAGAGAAAGAGTTTGACTTAGAAGACATTCTTCAAATCCAAGACGTTATTCCTTCGTGAGAAATTATTTAACATTAGTTCGTCTTATTACTAATATCCGATCTTGAATGACAACCCTTACCCCTGTATTATGTGTACAAGTCTCCTTCTGCATTTTCCTATCCCAGTCCATTGGATAGTGATTCGTTCTTTGAGGGATCCGATACTTCTCTTTCTTATTCGGATAATTCTTTAACGAATTCGAGCCTTTTTTGCCAATGATACGGAAGCGACGAGAAGTGGCAGGTACCACTACTACCATGGCTAATCCACTCTCTTCCCGAGTATGATTCGTTTCTTTTTAAGATTGAGCCCGATCAAGGTTGAGTTGACCAACATTGTTATAGAAGAGGTTGATACATTTCTTGTTCTGGAAGACTCGATACCACCGGGTATTGAGAGTAATTTTGACCCAGGAGGAGGTGAGATTGTTGTTTCTCAGAATGTTGAAGATAACGATTCCTTCACATTTGTCATTCCGACTTTTCTCTCATTTCTCACCTACCAGCGCGCGATTCTCTTTCTACTTCTCTCCACTGGGACTGAAGGTCAATTATTTTTGACCCCCGACCCCGACAGCTCCATTAGTAGCCGGGTGGCATCTCATTCAGGGAGGATGGAACTTTCATAGTGCTTAATGTTTATCCAAACCATTGATGAAAGCCCGATTGAGATATTTTTTCCATTTGTTTCCCCAAGGGACAAATTGTAATTTTCGGGGTCGAGTTCAAAAGCCTGTACTCACGCGTTTAACAAAAACAAGCGTTTCTATCTTCTTATCTATTTTGTAACAATTTAATTGTGAGGGGATCCGTAGTTTTTTACCTTTTTCGTTGTTCTTTTGTTCTTTGTGGGTGTTATGTCCAGTCATCCGGATTTTTTGAAGACTCTCGTGCTCATGGTTTTGTCCATTCATACATTCGAGCTTCATATCCTCAGCTTCATTTAGGGAATCCAATATCTTAATCTTATCGATTATCGTTTATCTTTAGCATACTTAACAAATGGCTTTAGATTTGTGTAAAGAACCCTTAATACTTGAATTATGCCTTAAAATTATTACGGGGGTAACAATTTCACATTGAGGACAATGTGTAGTTTTGTTGGGGGGGGTATCTATCGATTTGATTATACCTGCAACCGTTGTTCTTACGTAACTAGTTTTCCACCAAAAATATGTGATTTATGTGAAAAATAGCAAAAATTTTAAATTTTAAAATATGTGATTTATGTGAAAAATAGCAAAATTTTTAAATTTTTGTGCATATAAAAGTGATAAATGTTAGAATAAAGTGATGAAATAAGTGTTTAGACACAAATAAAGGTGAGAACGAGAAATAAATTTTTGATCCTACCGGTTTTTATACCTTAGCTTTTTGCCTTATATATTTAAATCGAGTTTGTTGCTAGTCTTAGGTATGCTTATCCTTTATGCCAGAGCTCGCATTTCATTTAGAGATAGGTTGTGTGCCCGTCAATGTGACATTGTTTTAAAAAGTGGCCATATCTTAATTCGCCTAGGCTAAGGCATTCTACAAGATATCTTTCTTAGAGAGATCTTTTCAAATTGCGAAGAACGAGAAATGATAGTGTTAATTATAAGTCATGATATTAAACGTAGAATAGTTGGATTTCTTTAAGGCTCATAAGAATTAATTGTGGCTTTTTCTCCCATTAGATTATTTCACCTTTATAATAATTGTTTAATAATCTAAGTTGTGCGGTTTTTTGGTTAATAATTAGTTCTCAGGAGTTTTCTTTAGTTTCTTTGTGATTAAGTAGAAGTATACATCAGGAATACTTAATTTGGCATACTATATGTATCACATTAATAAATATTTTTTTTTTTTTTTGTTTTTTTTTTGGGGGGGCCTTTTCCCTAAAGAGCTTAGGGGTATTATGGGGTTTGTTGACATAATTTAAAGTGAAATTTATCGCCTATTCATTCCTTAAAGAGCCTTAGGGTATCATGAAATGGATTAGTTGCGAATTTTGGTTTTTCTTGCTTTCACGTCATTCCTTATATGAGCCTGTAGGGTAGATGAATGATTGGAAGTTGTCTGTTCGTTCCTTAAGAGCCTTAGGGTATATGGTGCAAAATAAAGATGTTCAATTTATGTCTTAAGAGCTCAAGGGTTTTATGACCGTAAATAGGTTACCTTGCTTAAGTAACCTAATAAAAGCCAAATTTTGGTCGCCTCGATGTAGACTTAATTTTGATGACATTGTTTTCTTTTGAAAAGGGCTAGGAACTAATTATTGCGTTTTTAACCATTACGCTTTATTTTCGGAATTAATAAGTATCGAAAATAAAAGTATTAAAGGCCTTTCGGGTATATGACTTTAATAAAACATCTTGAGATACAAAATTAGGAAATAAGTGAGGACAAAGTTAGGTACACAATTAACCTTTCTTATATCGATTGTGTTTAGCATACATAACTTGTAATTTACAATGATCTTGTTTTTAAGCTTGGCTTGAAAAAGTGAAAGTTGGGGACAATGAATTTATTTTGCTTGTTCTATGATCCTAAGTATCATCAAAGAATAAAAAAATAAAAAAAGAATAAAAAAAAAATGATAATATATTATACATATATATCATATAATAATAATAATAACAATAATTAATTTAAGTTATGTTTGAGTAGTAGTCTGTTGAGCATGGAAAAGTGAATGAAAAAAAGTAAAAAAATGGAAAAATTGTTGTTGAAAATAAATAAAAACGGGGCGTTTCTTAACTATTGATTTCCTTAATTCTTTTAAATGAACATTTTGCTACTTTTCAAGATAATTAGTTTTGGGGGGATTGAAATTTTTAGTTTTAAGCGCGTATTTAATACATTGTGTGAGGACACGGCAATACCGTACGTATGTGGGAGGAATTTGATATTTGTTATTTTATACAATTTTTACCTTGTTAAAATTCAAACCCAAAAGACCAAAATACTATTAAACATTGCAAATATATGCCTTTTGTTTTTGTGTTTTGTGTCATGTGATGTACGGATATAAAGGAAATGACAAAAAACACAGGATACCGGAGTATACACCGAGCAAAGGGATCGAAAAAGAGCGCGAGAATATGAGTATAACAGTCCCTCTCAAATTACGAGTGGGCCAGCCCGTAATCCCATTTTTTTGAGCCGGGCCAGACAATTCATTTGCTAAAGGCCAATACAAAGGCCCATTTCCAGTCCACTTCTACATTATAACTGATTCTCTCTTTAAGAAATAAAATTGAGGGTATGTTTTTTTATGTGACATCACATCACGTGAAACGGCTTAAATAAATTATCATTGTCACATACTTTCCACTAGAAGTATTTTGGCGAACCATGGACCTACACGTGGCAATTCAATTTCATTTTCATTTCATGATATGAGCCAACTAATCGAACGGAGAAAAATGACTGCGTAGACTTGAAGCTGTCTCGTTGGACACGTGTAATATTTTGAGCGGTGGATCAACTCTACATTCTTTCACGATCCGAGGGAACAAGAATGCAGCCAAATGATTGGCTAATAAATATATAATGATGGGATGCAATTTACACTTTATCCCCTTCTCTCACTCTATAAATCTAGACGCTCCCCCTCACTTTGGCAGCGTTAGTTAGGAATAGATTTAGGGTTTATTAAGCTTATTTCAAAATCTTGATTATGTGTAGTTGAGTTAGCTTATTTTTGTCAGTCACGCTTATTGTAAAACTACTATTTTAAGCTTATGTCTTCTTAATGTTAACAAAATTAGTTTGATCTTAATAAGGAAATGGTTTGTTTCTAACTAGTGCTATTTGCTTAAAATCTCCTCTTTATTTGCTTATTTCTGTTTTGTTCATCGTTTAATGAGCTTATTCAGAATTTGATAAGTTTCTTCAGTAGTTATGTCAAATTCGATTTGGCTTATTCAGTTTTCATAGATAATAGATTCTAGCTTATTTGATTGTAGGTTGCGAATTAAAATAGTTAAGCTTATTGGAATTCTCTTGTTCGAAGTGCTTATTGATGATGTTTTAGTTCAGCTTATTAGTTCGGTTGATGATTATTTGTTTTAGATTTCTTCTCAAAGAAAAACGTAAGTCGTTGGTGTTTCTTATATTAGAGTAATCCGTATAAAATAAAATAAAAACCTATGTATACCCATTTTAATTGTAGAAGCAAGTCAAAGGGATGTGGGGGCCGGGCATTTGTTTAAGTTTGAGGTATTTGGGGGTGAAGACTGTTGATATGACATGCATCATAAAACCCTCGTGATCGCTATTCCCCTCCTACAACTTACACTGCACGAACAATTTCTCCAAATATTATTAATATTCAACCTGATATCAAGGAGGTATTTTATTGAAAAATAATTTACATATCTTAATGTAATGTTCAAATCATTTTAGGGTGTATGTGTGTATGTTTGGTATTCTCAGTTTGGCGTAGAAATTTGACCCGTGCATGCAGGGTACCGACCGACCCTTTATGAACTTCCCTATTAAGGTTTGCGAATTGCGATAACCTGAGTTATCTTTTTTTTCTGGTAAAGGCTTGTACCCGGTGAAAATATTAATCACAAAAAGATACTTACAAATAAAAAGAGAGGGATGAACCTCTCTTTATCCCACGCTAAATAGCACAACCAACCATGATTCAAAACTTGCTCAAATCATGACAACTAAAATTACACCACTAGACAAGAAAAATGTGAGAAAAAAATATAGCCATACAAAAAACACACAAGCACTGTTCTTGACTTCAACCATGCAGGCTACGTTGGGCTATTGTCCAAGATCTTCCACGTCTTCCTCATTTGATCAACACGAGAACTAGGCTTGAAACGAATAGTAGTAAACTTTAGGCGAACCACTTCTAGAATCGAGTTACACAACTTCTTCACCCGTCTTTCCCCTTTAGCAAATATTCGATTATTCCTCTCTTGCCACACATAGTACGACGTAGCAGCAAGGACTAGACGACCCACTATACTCGTGGTAGACTTGGTGTTTGAAATAGGCTCAACCTAAGTTATCTTTAACCGAATGAAGTGCACATTTTGTTAGATAACCGAATAGTGGTCCAAACCCGTATGTGGCCTTCGGATCTAAGTATGTTGCTTTATAAATACCTAATTAATAAACATAGTTTCTCACGGGGTTTTCATAATTCGTCCAACACATTTACGCTTGTGGAACACTAACTCCTATAGTATAATCCGAGAAACCATGTTAAAATTTCACATTATGCTAATACTACAATGTTTAGATACTGGTGACTCAGTTACCTATCTAGTTGTCAAAAAAATCCAAGAAGTTTCTAAAGTTAGACATTTATTAAAGTTCCAAGACGTACCCATGTGAGCATGTAAAGGTCGAAATAAAGCCATCTTCTTTTTACATGCAACAAAATCTATTGAAACTGCTATCGCTGGCTATAATCTACAAACACAACCAGAAAGCGACCACTTGATGGGAACTTTTCTTACAAACAGTACAAGCCCTTAAATCACTTAGTACAATTATGAGAGCCTCAGAACAGGCAACCTTGCAATTAGCAAGCAGGACTCTAGCCATATAAAGTAGAGTCTATTCATATTTAATGAATACTTTTAGACGTTCGAAATAAAAGTTTAAGACAAATATATAGAAAGAAATAAAAGAACCGAAAAATCGAGTAGTAGTGTTATTGTTCTTCAAATGATACGAGCCGTAAAAGAATTATGCATGCTTTCTTCTAGAGTCTCTTAGACCGGCGGTAATGGCTCGGTCGAGGTGACGCGTCCAACCCATTACGAGCCCCCTGCAACGCGTCCTCAACCCAGAAAAGCACATCTTGGTCGTATTTTAAACCGAGTCGTTGGGCATAGAAAAAAAATCCAAACGTTTAAAAGATGATGGTGTCCTCAACTCAGAAAAATCACAACTCGGTCACGAAGTTGCTGTAAAGAAAAAAGCTGACGGGACCGACTGAATGTAATTGATCACATTATAGTCACTATAACATCGAGCCTTATTGTAGAATTCCTTTAAGTAAAACCTCATCTCTCCAAGAGCTATTGGCTTTGATTAGACATTTTGTACCTTGTTTTGCTCTTTTGGTGTTTTACTAACTATTGTAGTCCGTTAATCTATTCTCTACTTGAGCGTATCTCAGTTTTGATGAGCAATTACCGTCACAAATAAAGTTTGGCTTCAACCTTATGATAAAATAAATAAGTCTCACAAACCTCACAAGCCAAGTAGCTAGAATACTACCTGAGCTCACCTCGATATAGTTGTCGATTTATGAGTTTTCGCGCTCATATCAAGTAGATCGCGAGTTTGCTCATTATCATGGCCGGTTATTCGCATGTGCGAACGGTGCAAAGGCACAGGGCCACATTCTTTTAGGGGCCACATTTTTTTTTGAAGTCCATTATATTTGAGAAAATTGGGGCCCATAATTAATAAAGAGCCACTATTTTAATACCCAAGATGAAAAGTGAAGTGTGTAATACTGTAATTTACTATTTTACTGTTTTGGGCTTACAACTTAAGATATTTGGCTTCCACTTCCTGTTATGATATACTAGTATATAGTATATACATATGCACATTAATAACCACGAGGTAAGAGTAGTGTTTACTAGGCGGAAATCAAAGTGTGATGATGTGGTTTACAACTTACACATTCTTATTTATATCTTTGGATTGAGTTTTTCAGTTTTTATAGACATGTTCTTCAACGAAGTACTAAAAGTTACGATAAGTATATATAAAACAAGCATAGTTGACTGTGCGTTTGCTCTGGTAATGTCGTGGGTATTTTTTTTATCTGAATAAATCTATTTTTTTTTCCTATTTTGCGCTGAGCAATTTTTTTATATTTTTATTTTGTGCGGGTTTAATTTTTCGGTCTCATGTTTAATAGTTTTTTTATATGGGCTTATGTGTTGGGCGTCATGTCGTGGGTATTTTTTGATCTGAATAAATCTATATTTTTTTTCCTATTTTGTGCTAAGCAATTTTTTTATATTTTTTATTTTGTTCGGGTTTATTTTTTCGGTCTCATGTTTAATAGTTTTTTTTATATGGGCTTATGTGTTGGGCGGGCGTAAGCGAATAATTTTTGATCTGAATAAATTAGTAATTTTGTATAAAAAAATTCTATTTTGTGCCGAGCAAAATTTTTTTTAAGTTGTCTACTTAAAAAAAAGTCAAATGGGCCGGCCCAAAGTGAGAGCGCAATGGGACGGTTACTGTAGCTACTGTAGCAAGGATAGTCAAAACGACGTAGTTTTAACCCAAATATAGTATATGTATATAATTTGCATGTATAAAAGGGTCTCTTTTGCGTCTTTGGCACAAGGCCTCCAAAATTAATGAGACGACACTACTTATTATATTTGTACTAACCTAGCTGTTTAAAAAAAACGCAATTTGTATAAAATTATTTGGATGAAAGTGCGGAATAAAAAATAACCCTAAGATAATGACTTTTGAGGCTGTCCTCGTATTTTAAGAAAATCAGTACAGTCGAAGAGGTAAATAACATTTTTACACTTGTTTTTACGTTAGTTATGTTAACCCAAAAATCGAAAAAACTGAATAAACTAAAACCGAAACTGAATCAAATCGAAAATAATCGAACCGAATTTGCCAAAACCGAACCGAACCGAACTACTAATTCGGTTCTCTGATTGGATATGGGTTTGACAATATAAATCGAAAACCGAACCGAAATCAGAATTCATATAAATATATATATTTATATATATTTATAAAATACCATTAAAATTTTATCATAATTAAAAAAAGTACTTTTTATGCTTGAAATATATTTTTTTAAATATCTATGTAATTATTATTTTTAAACAAATAGTGAAATTCGGGTTATTCGGGTCAACCCTAGAACCGAACCGAATTCAAATTCGGTTGGTTTGAATCGGTTTTTTGGTTGACCCAAAATTTTAATTTAATCGAACTAACCGAACAACCCGATAACCGAACCGACCCACACCCTAGGAATGCGAGTGACTCAATTGGGCCAACATAGCTTTTAAAAATTTAGATCCACTTTAACGTGGTGGAATCGATTCGCGCGTTATGGCGAGACAATTTTTTTCTGCTACGTGTATTTCTTTTTAAAGTGTGATTTTCTTCTTCTTGAATTTGGTCGTTTTCGTGTTATATGTTTGACATTTTGTAATGAGTTGTATTTATTATTTGTATTTAGGTAATTGTGTTTTCTTTAAAAATGTTACTCCCTCCGTCTCATTTTTATTGTTCACGTTTTCTTTTTGGGATGTCCTAATTTAATTGTCCACTATTAAAAATAGATAGAGAAGTTTGATTAAGTTTACTATATTACTCTTGTTTGAAATTATTATTACAAACTTTAAAGAAGACTTTAATTAATTAGCTAAGGGTAAAACTGTCATTCTGTCAAAAGGTAAAAAAGAGTAAGCAGTAATAAATTGTGATTAAAAATGGTATAAAAAGTGAGATTTTATAGTGAATGGGGGATTGTTTATTTTTTTTTAATAAAAATATAAAAGAAAGATTCCATTTCCACAACAAAAAAAGATTCCATTTCCACACCCGTCCTCTGTGGGCGATTTTTTCAGACCCAAATTCCATTTCCACAAACCAAATTCAATATTCATTCGAACAAATATTCCTAATTAAATTCTTATGACGACACTGTGGGTGATCTTCCCTAATCGATCTCAATAACTACTACCATCTTGTTAATCGATCATAGACAAGCCTGAAATAGTGAGATCGTTCCTTTATGATTGATTTCCTTATCGAGTTATTTTCATGATTTGATGATCAAGATCTATAGGGTTTTCGATTTAGGGTTTGCTTCTTTGTCGTTTCCCCTTTTTTTCCAATTAAATTTCCAATAAAAAACCTAATCCTAATTCCTTTCAAATCCAAAACCCTAACCCCTCGTTTTTATGTTTTTTTGCTGTGATTTTTCAAATTGGTGATATCTTCTTTGTTTTGATTCAAATGGGTTCTAAGAGAACTAAGGAGGATGATGTGCTGAAGATCTCCGCGTCCGTGTTCGTGACTAATTTTCCTAAGCAAGCGAGTGCTAAGGATCTATGGAACGCGTGTAAACAATATGGGCATGTGGTTGATGCGTTTATTCCTAACAAAAGATCAAAGGCTGGTAAGAGATTCGGATTTGTGCATTTTATTAAAGTTTTTTATGTGGAGCGTTTGGTTGGTAATTTATGTACAGTATGGATTGGTAGACATAGAATTCATGCTAATGCTGCTAGATTCCATAGGCCTAAGGGTTCTACTAGCAGTCATCAACCTGCTATGAAAGGAAAGATCAGAGACTCATCAATTGGGAATACTAAGGACAATGGGCATAGGGATGATGTAAGTTCCTATGCGAATGTGGTAAAAAATCAGAGCCAAGGGAATGGGGAGAATGATAGCAAGCCAGTGTTGGTTTTAGATGATTCTTGCGTAAACACACAGGATTACTCATGTTGTTTAAATGGGAAGGTGAAGGAGGTTGGAGTGTTAGAAAATCTAAAAGTGGCATTGGGGAATGAAGGCTTCACCGATATTGATTTAAGATACATGGGTGGTTTGTGGGTTATGATTGCTTTTGACTCGGTGGAGGCAAAGGAGAAGTTTTTGTTATCTACAGGAGTATGTTCGTGGTTCTCTCAGCTAATCCAAGCGTCTAGTGAATTCA
>BQNB010053181.1:6348-40142 GCA_026074375.1 Tanacetum coccineum
GATTAATAATGGTTAATACAGTTTTCTTATATAAGGTTTGACCGCTCTTTTATCCTTTGTAAATTAGCTCGCGTGGGTTAAAGTGTCTTGAATTAATTGTAGTCACCAACCAAACCATGCCAGTCTCTCAGGCTGAAAACCCCCTTTTTCTGTTATAATTAGGATATTAGACTGACATAGGTTTAGAATAGAGCAGAATTAACATAGGTTAGATAACCAAGATATTATTTAAATTGATAGATTTAACCTCGCTTCAAGTGTTTGACACCTTACTTACCACCAAACTACTACCGATCTGGTACACTGCCCGTTAAAGTGTTGTTTTTGGTTCAGTCGGCAAAATATAAATTTAAAACTTGAATCAATAAAATATACACCACACAACGACACATCAAGTTTTTGGCGTCGCTGCCGGGGAGTGAAAATTAATCTTGATTTTTATTTGATATTTTGGTTTTTAACATTAGATTAGATCTAACCATTAGGATTAGTGTAATTTAGATTAGTGTATATTTTTGTATATTCTGTAAATCTTGTATATTTGTGTTTAATTGTTTGTGTATTTAATTGTTTTTCTTAAATACACTGTTCTGGTCGACGGTTGAATACGGCGTATCCACTTCCATCGGATACAACATATCCAACTTTCTGTCTAATACAGCATATTTATTCAAACTAATAAATACGGCGTATTCACTTCTATTGAATACGACGTATCGGTCGTCTGATAAAGTTCTTTTCCATTCTCGAACTTATAGCCCAATTTTTTTTATATATGCCTTTATCCGCTGGTTTTACTGATAATTTTCTGGATATTTTTCAGTAAGAATGACAAAGGTTATCAAAGGAGAGTTCGAGAAAATTAAGGATATTAAGGTCAAAGATGTTTACAGCGAAGTCTTTGATCCATAAGTGTCTAAGGATAATATGGAACCAATCACGCCCAAATTGTTGAATAAAAGGACTGCTCACTCCTCTTATATTAAGCATACTCAGGAAGAAGTTGTGGTCCTTAGAGATATAATCGAACATGTAAAAGCGAATTATCCTCAAGATTTACTTTTAGAATCTGCCTTTAGGTATACAAAAGTCATTCAGGATTTCTTTCACACATAAGTAGGACTTTCCCTAGCATCAACAATTTTGATCCTCATTTAGTTGCGGTCACACCGAGGAAAAAGGACAAGAAAGTTAGGTTTGCCAAATCACTCACATCCATAGAAAACACAAAAATAGACTCGACTTCAAAAAAAATTTCTTACAAGCGTGTGTTGCATTCTACATGAGTAAGACTTTATACTAGTGCTAGCGGATCACAACCTTCAGGCAATACCAGGAATGGTAAGATTCAGCAAACACCAAGTAGTAATTCGAAAAATACAGTAGAAGCTCACCCTAGGAACATTAAATCTAGTTTGAATAAAAGGAATGGTACTATTAAAGTTAATGGATCTGCGTCTGTGCAGAATTCTAAGAAACATGATAATTCTGATTATGTATGTATTAACGATGTTGATTGCATGTCTTATGATAATTTGTGTGTTTCTAATTCTATGAATGATGTTAAATTCCGTGCTAAACCTAAGAAGAAAAAATCTAAGGAAGAGATTTGGAAACCCATAGGAAAAGTGTTCACTAAGATGAGATATATTTGGAGACCTACCGGTCGGACCTTCACTATAGTAGGACATGCGTGCCCTTTAACTAGGATTACCACTACTAATGAAGTGCTTTCTAGGAAACCAATAGTTATAGAATCTGAATCACCTAAACCTATGGTTAATTTAGTATATTTAAGGAAACCTAGGAAGAATAAAAATACTGAGTCCGTTAGTAAAACTGAGGTTATAAAAACAATATCTGCTAACAAATAGGAACCCAGTAAATCTTGGGGATCCACAAAAACCAATGTTCCATCTACTTCTCTTAATGAATGTAGGTTGTCCAAATCGTCCTCTGGTATTTAGACTCCGGTTGCTCAAAGCACATGACCGGAGATTGCTCTCAGCTCACCAATTTCATCAGTAAATTCTTGGGTACAGTTAAGACTTCGCTGTAAACAAAAGTGCTTCCCGGGAGACAACCCGGATTGTTATTTAATTTTGTTATCGAGTCTGTCTTCCCAGACACCATACGGCGTATCCGCTCCACACCATACGGCGTATTGATTGTCTGGACGTTATCAGTCTTTATTTTTATTGCACTTTAAAAAACATTATTGTCAGATTTTGAATACGGCGTATTCACTAAACTGATACGCCGTATCCACCAGACTGACCCGTAATTAGTTTGTTTAGTTTAGTTTAAATTAACCGTAGGTACCAAGATAGGAATGCACTTGTTCTTCCTATATTTTATACATGACCTCGTGAAAGAAATATCGACGAAGTTGGTGGAATGCATATTTTCTGAAATTCTATGTGTGTGCTATTGTGCTAAGGATTAGAAGAGCTTTTTCTCAAATACAATCTTGCTCGTAAACGCAACTCAAAGAATCTACCGAGAAATACCAAAGGGAGAGTTCTTTCTCATTCTAATCTTTTAAAATTCTTTGTATTTAATGTTTTATATATACAACGAGGACGTTGTATAATTCAAGTGGGGGGATGGAATTAGAATGTTTACTTGTCCTATTTTTCACACTAAAATGCTTAAATTATGCTCAAATTTAAAAAAAATTCAAGCATACTTTTGTGAAATTACATGTTACATAACCCGCACACAATAACCCTTGTTAGATATTGTGAGGATTTAGCCTTTCCGTTTCCAAATGTTTACCCAAATTCCATAAAATATGAGTGTGCCGGTGATGTTGTAGACTTTAGAACTTGGCTGGTATATCACTCAAACCACAATGATGAGTACTATGGATTTAATGGAGTAACTTGTTTAAATTGGTAAATTTTAGGATTACACCCAAATCGCCTTTACATGTTGCTTATTAACTAACTACACCGGTTAGTTAACCTCCCGTTTAAACCCTTTTTCACTCTCATCTTTAGAGTGATGATCCACTAGAAAAACTCGTAGAGCCAATCCTTTAGGAATTACACCAACTATTTGTTTCGTTACACCCTTATACCTTACACCCTACCCTGTTAGATTAAGTTTAATTTACAGTTTCTAGTTGTTTAAAATGTAAAGTTTATATTTCCTGAGTCTTGTGTCATTTTCTATCTTTGGTGCGGTTGGAAATTTGCACATTGCAAATGGGAATGTATATTAGTAGTCAAAACTCATGTGATTTTACTACCGTCATAATTATTGGTGAATCCGAAGAACGAATGAACTATCGAAGAAATTATCTAATATTATTATGATCATGAAAATGGTGAAACTACACCGAGATTTGAAGAATAGTTTGAAAAAAAAATTAAAGATAATCGTTTCGCAACTACCGAAGGAATTACATGAAGGATCGATTATTCGCTGATACATCTAAAAAATCAACGATGTAGAGTATTGTACAAAGTGAAAGATATCGCCACTTACCTTGTAGAGTATGTAAAGTTTGGGATGATTGGGAAGTTGACCGTTACGGGAACGCCAACTTAGGTTGTTGTTTTTTATCGATGATCAAGACGTTGTAAATAGCCGTGTCTTAATCATGGTAACGGTCAGGAAAAGTGTCTAGCAACTTGTATCTTAGTATTAATCTATTTGTTTCTTGATTTTTATTTAACAACAATTTACTTCCCTCTCACATAATGATTAGCCGCTGGTTTTACGCGAATGAGGATTTGTTCGAGCGTGCATGTCTATTCCGTCGTTACGAGTCCATGTGATGCATGCTTAGCTCTGTTGGTTTATTAAGACTTTTTGGTGGAAAGTCTAGAAGGTTCCTACCTATATTCATTCTTTTAATCCTAACCGTTGTTAAATTCGAATGGGATGTGATCGAACACTCAAGTCTATTTCGTCGTTAACGACGCATACGAGCCATTTAATGTGATGTGCTTCAGCTGACTTGTTGGAATGGTACTTTCTGGTGAAAGATAAAGATTGATCCAAACCGACGCCTTTCCATACAAAAACCCATATTTACCTTTATAAACTGTTTACTCGCTTTGGCTTTAGTGGTTAGAGTGAATCCTTGCCAAGCTTATATAGAATACTCGCACGACCGATGCAATTGAGCGATATGGTTACATGTTTACCGACAAATATTAGTTGAGTGATTTGAGTGTTTTCATCTTCTTATTTCGTGAGGTGTTTGGTTGTGTACTTGTAATAGATCGAATAAATTCTTTAACGGAAAATATCCTTAGGGATACATTTTTATAAACTTCTAAAGACTACTTGAGGACAAGTAGGATTCAAGTGGGGGGATATTTGATGACATCAAATAATGTCTATTTTATATCATCATTTATCCCATAAAATTAACCCATTTTTTGTATAGTTTTTATTTTCAAAAGCAACTGTTTACTTAATCTTATATTTACGAATTGCAGGATTTATGAGTAATGGTGAAAGCTACAAAAGGCGCGCATTTTGGAGCTTAAATGAAGATATTTTAAAGATTACTATTTAAAGACCAATAAAATCCTAATCCATTAAAGAAGATACGGCACTAACCAGTGCCTGCACTCACCAAAGACCACAGAAGGATAAAGATCAATACGCCGTATCCAGAGAGACTCAATACGCCGTATTCAAGATATAGTATTTAAATATTCTGGAAGATATCAAGCGTGTCCTACTCTAAGAAAAATCCTAATACACCGTATCCAACACTTGGATATGTCGTATCCAACCGACTTCCAGACCTTATAAATAGAAAACTTAAAAACGATTTTTCAGGGTGCTAAATCATATTCTCGATACCTAAGCCGTAAAAGTCGATTTTCAGAGGAGAAAAAGAGCAGAAGAGGTCGAGCAACGTTATCAATTCCATAGGAGACAACGTGTAATTTCATATAACTTTATAATAGTTTAGTTTTTCGGTATCACTCTTTTAACTCGTTAGTTTTACCTTAGGCAAGAAAAATTGCTCATGTATTTATTAAGACGTTGAAGGCTAATACCTTCGGGTTTAAGCCATTGCTTAAAGATCTGAATGTTTGGTATTTGTTTATCTCAATTTCTGATTTATCGTTATAAGCTTGTTTATGTTTATCAATTTATACTTGTTTACGCGCTTTTGTATGTGACCTATCATTCAACTGGATCTAGTGAAGCGGACCAAGTAGATCTAGAGTCCGGGATAGCTCTCCATATAGTGATTTATACATCTAAAATTATAGTTACACAAATATTGTCCTTCTAAGTCTGTGTCTAGGATACACTTCGGGCTTAACTAGTTAATTGGGAGATTGCCAATGGTTTATTGATCCGTGTTGACTACAGTGACCTAGATAATTCAACAAGTAACGTTCTGATTCCATTAGATAGTTGGACAAGTGGACTACTAGTGTATAAATTGCCATTAAGCGGTAAGTGGGTAAAGTCTTTATGAGCTAGGGTTTAACAAGATCACCATTGCTTTAATCCCTAAGATAGATTATAATTAGCAAATAAGGATGCTTTATGCGGATGCTTTAATTGTGACAGAATTAATGTGGTGTAGGTCTTGATGAGGTAAACCCCTAAGTCTTAAGAATGATATGCCACCTCAAGAGAAGAAATCATTGCACTTAATAAACAAACCAACTTTCTAATCGGATTAATAATGGTTAATACAGTTTTCTTATATAAGGTTCGACCACTCTTTTATCTTTTGTTAATTAGCTTGCGTGGGTAACAGTGCCTTGAATTGATTGTAGTCACCAACCAAACCGTGCCAGTCTCTCAGGCTGAAAACCCTCCTTTTCCTGTTAGAATTAGGATTTAGACTGACATAGGTTTAGAATAGAATAAAATTAACATAGAATAAATAACCAAGCTATTAATTAAATTGATAGTATTAACCTCGCTTCAAGTGTTCGACACCCTACTTACTACGAAACTACTACCGATCGGGTACACTGCCCGTTAAAGTGTTGTTTTTGGTTTAGTCGGCAAAATATAAATTTAAAACTTAAATTAATAAAATATACACCACACAATGACACATCAATCGAAAGCTTCAGTTTTGTCCTTAAGGAATCTAGTCCAAGTATACCTAGAATAATCATCTACTATGACTAAGGTGTAACGGTTTCCTTCATAACTTCGTATGGCGGATGGATCGAAGAGATACATATGAAGGAGTTCTAAGCATCTAGTCGTTGAGACTATATTCTTAGCCTTATGACTAGCATGAGCTTGCTTTCCAATTTTGCAAGCATCACATAAGTGTTGATCAAACTTAAGCTTAGGTAAGTTTCTAACTAATTCCTTAGATGCTAACGATTGAATGAGACGCATATTTGCGTGACCTAATCTCCTATGCCACAACGTGGAGTTTTCATCAATCGTTGCTAGACAAATTTTGTCTTTAGGCTTATTTCCTAATTTCATCACATATAAGCCTTTTTTCCTAATACCTTTACCTATTACCTTACCATCCTTAGTGATTTCACTATCATGTTTAGAGAAAGTTACTCTACACTTATTATCACATATTTGTCCTATACTTAACAAGTTAAATCTTAAGTTATCTACATGCTCTACATTATCTATTTTGAGAGAGTCATTTGAAATCGTACCTTTGCCAATGATGTTACCGTGAAGATTGCTACCAAAAATAACATTACCTTCGTTGTATGCCTTGTAGCTTGAGAAGAGCTTTCAGTTACCCGTCATGTGTTTGGAGCATCCGCTATCCTTTATCTACTCATCGGCTTCCAAGTCGACTTCAAGGCATATCTCTTTTGATGCTTGAGCTACTAGACACGTTTTGTTATTGACTTCCTCATCATCTTCTTCATCGCTATCACTCCAAGAACCTTCGAAAAATTCTCTTTGGTTCTTGTCTTTTGGTGGTTTTGGACATTCTCCAATAAGATGATTCGGGTCGCCACATCTATAACATTTTCAATCACTTTTACCATTCTTATCATCATGGCTTCTTTGGAATGTCTTTTTGTCATTCCGAGGTTGTCTCACGAATCTACCTCTTCTCTTAAAGAACTTCTTGAAGTCTCTTACCGCCATTACGTATTCTTCGTCTTGACTTTCCCCGAAGGATCGAACTCTTTCTTCATCACAGATTCTTTTCTTACCTTTAAAAAAAAAACAGGCAAAAATTAGGGAAAAAAAAAAAAAAGTTTTTTTCCTTTCAACTTTTGCTTTGACTATTTCAGAATCTTTCTTGATGATCATTTCGTAATCTTTGAGGTTCCTGATAAGTTCATCAAGAGATAGTGATGTTAAGTCTTTTGACTCTTCAATTGCCGTGACCTTTGCTCTCCATTTAGGATGTAGAGCCCTAAGAAATTTCCTAACATAGTTCTTGCTAGAATAACCTTCATCAAGAGCTTTTAGACTAGTAATAATAGTATTAAATCTAGCAAAAGCACTATCTATAGATTCGTCTTCGGAAATGACGAATTGTTCATATTGTTGAACCAAAAGGTCGATCTTATTATCTTTGACTTGACTATTACCTTGGTGGGTGATTAACAATGTTTTCCAAATTTCTTTTGCCGTATTACACATGAAAATTCTTTCATATTCTTTTCTAGGCAAAGCATTATAAATAACCATTTTCGCTTCATTATTTTTCGCGAGTCTCATTTTAAGATCATACGCTTTGTTTTTCCAAAAGTTTAACCTCATCCTAATTTGTCTCCGGATTTTGTTGAATGGTTGAAAATCCACCGTTGGTAATAACGTGCCAAAGATCTAGATCTTTTGATTTAACATATGTCTCGAATCTATTTTTCCAATAAATAAAACTATCACTTTCAAAGAGTTGTGGTCTTTGCATAGATTGCCCTTCTAGATATTTGTCGGAATCTATAGATCGATCCAAGCTTTAAAAATACATATATTTAAAAAACTTGAGTTAACCTTGGCTCCTAATACCAAAATGTGGAGGCTAGACGGGGGTTAAAATAGTTTATCGGTTCGTTTCCCATTTAAAAAAACTTTGCTTTCAAAATACTTAGATTCGAGTAGTATGTTTAACCAACCAACAATATGAATCAATCAAGTAAATATCTAAACTAATAGTAAATAACAATCACAACAATATAAGAAAGAATGAGAGAAGAAACAATCAAACCAAGACACCAAGATTTATAGTGGGTTCGGCTGACCGAGCTCATTCTTCGCCCTACTCCACCTCCCTAGTATTCCTACTCGAGATTTCAACTAATGTCAACAAGCTCCAGCAGCGAAAAAAAATCCGGTTTACATGTCGCTTATATTATTTTCCGACACTAAGCTAAATGTCGAGTCCTAATCTTAGCTAGAACCAATCTACCACTTTACAATCAATACACGATCACTAGATCTACGTTATCGGATTTACACAATATCCGAATCACACAAATACACAAGATAATTACAATAGAGATTTGATACTTAGAAGAAAGGAGGAGAGATCACTAATCAACACTTTGTTTCTTGGCGAATACGAGTGTTCTTCTCTTGCACTTGAATGAGAGGGAAGATATGAGAAGAAGAGATTAGATCACTTTAAACAAGATCGAGAGATGTTAGTGATCAAGATATTTAGTGAGAGAAAGAAGGTTTTTAGAGAGAAAAAGAAGGTTTTTAGAGAGAGAAAGAAGTGTGAGAAAATTCGTGCAAAGAGGTCTAATTTTCTGCAAGGAATGGAGTAGTATTTATAGGCAGGAAAATCTAACAATCACTGGCGGCGGTCCCAGATATATAAGGGGCCGCCAGGCCTATAAGGGGGCCGCCAGGTAGACCACGCTCCCTTTTTTATCTTTTTGTGGGGATGGTTGTATCTGGTATAGAAGCTTTCGTTTAGGGGGGATTTGAATTTCAAATTTTAAGTTTTTAATAAAACTTTTCTTTTAATTAGAAAATATTTTATGTATAATTAATTTTGAGAAATTCATTTGTAAAATGTACTTGGATAAGAGAAAAATATTTTCTTGATCACTAATCATGCTTAATGATTTGTTTGTTCATACCTTAAGTGATTACTAATCTTAGAAATGGATTTTACGATTAATAATTTGTAAACGTTTAATTTTATCGTAAACCTTTTTACATTTTGTTATTATCAAAACGTTGAGAGGTCCAAAAATATAAATAACGTTTTTAGACATTATTTGTATTAACAGTTTTTACATTTTGTGATTATCAAAACGTAGAGATGTCGAAAAATATTAATAACGTTTTTAGGCATTATTTCTATCAACACAACCAAACACCTCACGAAATAGAAAGATGAAAACACTCAAATCACTCAACTAATCTATGTGGTAACATGTACTACCTCTGTCCCAAAATAAGTGCCAGTTTGACTTTTTCAGAGTCAAACTGGTTCAACGTTGATCTTAAACTATTTTTGTGTGTATTCTAGAATACATGCTGCAAAAAATATATGAATGAATTGAGTTTTAAGAGTAGTTTTCATTGGTATAATTTTCATCAAATATTATATAACATAAAGAAAAATATTTAAGGTCAAAGTTGAATCAGTTTGACCCTAAAAGGTCAAACTGGACACTTATTTTGAGACGGGGGGAGTAACTAATTCGCTCAATTGCTCGGTCGTGACGAGTATTCTATTATAATCTTGGCAAGGATACACGTCTCCACCACTAGAGCTAAGGAGTAACAAGTTTATAAAGGTAAAATAGGTTTTTATTTTAAGGCTTAGGGTTGATCATTCTAACAATCTTTCACCAAAAGTACCACACCAACAAGGCAGCTGAATCACACATACATGGCCATAACGACGGAATAGACATGTGCGTTCGATCACATCCTAATTCGAGTTTAACCAAGGGTTAGGATGAAGAATGATATAGGGTATGGATCTTCTAACTTTCACCAAAAGTAATAAACCAACAAGGCAGTTGAATCACGCATACATGGTCGTAACGACGGAATAGACATGCAAGACTCGATCACATCCTCATTCGACTAAAACCCAAGGTTAATGATTAGGAAAGAGAAATAAATTGTTGTTAAATAAAAATTACAAAGCAAATAGATTAAGTCCAAAAAGATAAGGTACAAGTTGCTAGATACTTTTTCTCGAACGTTACCATGAAAAAGACACAACTATTTACACAAACGTCTTGATCATAGATCAATAACAACCTAAGTTGGCGTTCCTGTAATGGTCAACTTCCCATTCATCCCATACTTTACATACTTTTACAAAGGCAAGTGGCGATATCTACCATTTTATATAAAACTTTTCATCATTGACTTATAAGACGTATCAACGAATAATCGATCCTTCATATAATTCCTTCGGTTTAAGCTTTAACGATCCGACTATCTTCAAACTTTCCTCCTCTTTTTTTGTTGCGATTTTTCTAGTTTTTTCATTTTTTTAAACAATACATAACTACGAATCTCGGTGTAATTTCACCATCTTTACAATCATAATAACTCCGGATAATTCCTTCGATAATTCTTCATTCTTCGGACGTACCAATAATTGTGATGGTAGTAAAAATACATGAGTTTTGACTACTTTATACATTCCCATTTGCAATGTGCAAATTTCTTCCCAACCGTACCAAAGATAGAAAATGACACAAGACTCGAGAAATACATACTTTACACTTTAAGCAACTAGCAACTGATAAATGGACTTAATCTAACAGGGTAGGCTAAGGTGTAACGAAACAAACAGTTGGTGTTATTCCTAAAGGATTGGCTCTACAGGTTTTTCTAGGGGTATCTTACTCTTAAAATGAGAGTAAACAAAGGGTTTATACGGGATTTAACTAACCAGTGTAGTTAGTTAATAAAACAACATGTATAGGCTTTTTGGGTGTAATCCTAAAAATTTACCAATTTAAACAAGTTACTCCATCTAAATCCATAGTACTCATCACTGTGATCTCGAATAGATATACCAAGCCAAGTTCTAAAGTCTACAACATCACCGGCACACTCATATTTTTGTGGAATTTGGGTAAACATTTGGAAACGGATAAGGTTAAATCCTCACAATATCTAATAAGGGTTATTGTGTGCGGGTTATGTAACTAGTAATTTCACAAAAGTATGCCTTGATTTGTTTTTGAATTTAAGCATTTTAATGTGAAAAATAGGACAAGTAATGTTCTAATTCCCATCCCCCACTTGAATTATACAATGTCCTCGTTGTATAGATAAAACATTAAAAACGAGAAATTAAAAGAATTAGAACGAGAAACTCCCCTGATGTTTTGCTCGGTAGATTCTCTAAGTTGAGTTTATGAGCAAGAATATGTGTTGTAAATGCGTCTGGATACCAGCATGACTACAACACACAGAGGATTCCAGATTGTAGATACTTCACCAACATTGTTGATTTCTTTGCAGCGAGGTCATGTGCAATATATAGGAAAACCATGCAAAATCCTATCTCGGGTATTCTACGATTAATAAATAATAAAAACAATAAACTGTACAGGGGACCAATACGTAGTATCCCTAAATTGGAATACGCCGTATGGAGACCTATAAAAAGTATCAATACGGGTCAGTCTGCCAAATACGTCGTATCATGTACATGAATATGTCGTATAGACAGAACTAACAATAATGTTTTAAAGTGCATAAAAATAAAGGACTGATAACGTGCAAAAATTCAATACGTCGTATGGTATAGAGCGGATACACCGTATTGATTTCTGGGAAGATAGACTTGATAAAAATAAATAACAATCTGCGTTGTCTCCCGGGAAGCACTTTTGTTTCAGCCAGTCTTTAAGTTAGACTTTTTCTTCAGCTTCCATCATTCGGCAGAGTATATCTCGTTACACCATCATACTTTGTCCATCATAACGAAGATCTCGTGTAGGTTCGGCATGCATTTCTTCTGCTTATACTTGTCGCGTGCGTGATATTTCATTTTCTTTTCAGCACATACTGTCTGTCGTCTGTCTGAATGAATATTGTTCATCTCGGTATCTTTAGTATAGTGCAAACCGGCTGCTCATGATCATTCAAACAATTCACATATTTCTTGTCTTTTGTTCCCATATATTATAGTATCCCTTTCGTTATCGTTCCATGGTTGGTATTCTCATAGACGTTCCAATTCTCCTACAACCTAATCTATTACTTGACGCTCACATCATCTTGTCTTCGATTCATTCCTTCCAGGATGGCTTATCTCGTTAAGTTACTTCTTTAAGTTTGCTATCTTTTAAAGCTTTGTACCATTCAAAATCTTGATAACGAAGTGCGTTTCCTACTATGTAAGCTCCAGGTAAGTTTCCTCCATTACAATATCCATCGTCCCTCCAGCTACAGGTTGACCATTCCGAACATCCATTTTTATAATTAAAAGGCTAACAATTATGTTCAACTGGAGCGGGTTCTTTCCATGATTTATTATCCGTCTATGGTTTTTCATGCACCCATGGCACATCTTTGTTCCATTCGTAAATTCAATCATCCTTATAATCTTCGTAAGTCTTAAATCCCTTAATTTCTTTAATAAGTAAATCTGGATCAATTTGTAAAAGATAATTAAACTCCTTGAAGGCCCTACACAAAGGTGTCTCAAAGTCAAATACATTAGTTTCGATCCTAAAAAATTTAGCAACTTTATCTTCATCTTCAGAATCAAAGGACTCTTTGTCAGTGAGTTCAACTTCATCATCTCCTCTAGCCCAATAAATCTATAATGCTTTCATTGTATAGTGATCCATTGTCTTGTAGTTAAAAATTTTTGAAGCTAACCATTCAGTAAATTCGACATCAGATGGATCATATTCCATATCATCATCAGATTCATGTGACATTTGTTGTTACGAATCGTCTTTCTTTTTTAAGTCACATGGAATGTTAGTAACCTCAGCAATTTCAACCTCATATGTAAACAAGTCGTCATCCATTCTGCTCATCCGGTTGAATTCTTCGTTGAAAATTTCAAGTGACGTATTGCAAGTGAGCGAAACATCACTGATCTTTAGAGACTCAAGTTTCTTGAAATCTCCCTTGATTACCTTTGTCATTGTTACTGAAAATAACCAGAAAATTATTAGTAGAACCAGCTGGAAAAAGGCGTGTATAAAATTTTGAGCTTTAAGTTCGAGTACAAAAAACTTCTTTGTTACTGTATCAGATGATCGATATGCCGTATTCAATAAGTCTGAATACGCCGTATTAATCTGTTGAATGAATACGTTGTATTGGATAAGAAAGTTGGATACGCCGTATCAAATGGAAGTGGATACGCTGTATCAGGTTATCGACCAGAACAGTGTATTAGAAAACAATTAAACACATGAACTACTAAACTAATAAACAATTAAACAAACAAATATACAAGCAAATATATAGAATTATACACTAATCTAAATTACACTAATCCTAAGGGTTAGATTTATTTAATGTTAAAAACCAAAAGATCAAATAAAAATCAAGATTAATTTTTTCACTCCCCGGCAACGGTGCCAAAAACTTGATGTGTCGTTGTGAGGTTGTAATTTATGTTTCAGGTTTTAAATTTATATTTTGCCGACTTTACCAAAAACAACACTTTAACGGGCAGTGTACCCCGTCAGATGGGAGTTTCGTGGTAAGTAGGGTGTCGATCACTAAGAGCGAGAAATAATCTTTCAATTTATTAATATTTTAGTTATCTAGACTAAGTTAATTCTATCCTATGTTAAACCTATGCTAAACCTATGTTAATCCTAATTCTAACGGATAAGGGGGTTTTCAGCCTGAGAGACTGGCACGGGTTTTGTGGTGACTAAGATCAACTTAAGACACAATAACACACACAAGTAAATTAACAGAAGATAAAAGAGCGGTCTAGCCAAATATAAGAAAATTGTATTAGCCATGATTAATCCAATTAGAATGTTGGTTTGTTTATTTAGTGCAATGATTACTTATCTCGAGGCGGCATATCATTCTTAAGACTTAGGCGTTACTTCTACCTAAGACCTAGATACGAAGAATTCTGTCATAATTAAACATATCCGCATAAAGCATTCTTATTTGTTGATTATAATCTATCTTAGGGGTTAAAGAAATGGTGATCTTGTTAAACCCTAGCTCATAAAGACTTTACCCACTTACTGCTTAAAGGCAATTCATACACTAGTAGTCCACTGGCCAAGTCTTTACCATTTAATTGAGAATGTACTCGTTGATCCCAAGGGTCACCTGCCGGTCCAACTAAGCTCACAATCTAAAGGCAAAGATAGGTCATTATTCGTGATCCTATTGGTCTAGATGTATAAATTACTATATGGAGAGTCATCCCGACATCTAGATTACTTGGTCCGTATCACTAGATCCAGTTGAATGATAGGTCGCATACAAAAGCACGTAAACAAGTATAAACTGATAAACATAAACAAACAATCAACGATAAATTAAGCAATCGATATAAACAAAACTAAACATTTAAATCTTCATAATAATGGCTAATACCCAAAGGTATTAGCCTTCAAACATCCTAATCAATACAAAAGTAATAATTTAGCCAAGGTAAACTAAGCGAGTTAACAAATGATACCAAAAACTGAACGATTACAAGAGTATAAGAGATTACAAGGTGTTTCCTATGGATTTAATTACTATGCTCGACCTCTTCTGCTCTTTTTTTCTTCTGAAAATTGACTTTTATGGTTAAGGTATCAAAAATATGATTTAGCACACTGAAACCCCATTTTTAGGTTTTCTATTTATAAGGTCTGGAATTTGATCAATCTGGCTTATTGACTAAGGTCAATACGGCGTATCAAGGGTTTCTTAGAGTAGGAACCACGTTTGATATCTTCCAGAATATTTTATTACTATATATTGAATACGGCGTATTGACTTCTTCTAGATATGGCATATTGAATCTTGTTCCTTCATGGTCTTTAGTGAAGTGCAGGCACAGATACTCCGTATCTTCCTTAATGGATACGGCGTATAGGATGTTAGAACCAGTTTCTTTATATTTCTTCGTTTAAGCTCCAGAATGCGTGCCTTTTAGCTAGTCTTCACCAAGTACTCCATAATTACTGCAATTCTCAAATACAAATGATTAAGTAACAATTCTTTGCAATAATTATACAAAATGGGTTATTTACATGGGATAAATGATGTTATAAAAGTAACATTATTTGATGTCATCACCATCCCAGTTGGCGAGTATGTCTTCAAGTAATCTTCTCCTCTTCATATGTAAATACTTTCGTACTTTCTCCTTGTAACGATGTTTTGACTTGATCGTTGAGGTGCTCATGATTGGTTTAAAATTTGCACTTAGAGAGGCCTTCCACTGATCACTGATGTTTTGCACCCCTAGTAAGTCTTCATTGTCCATTGATGCATTTGCTATGCTTTGCACTCAGCGAGTCTTCAATACTTAGCCTATTTCTGTTTAAATCTAGGCAGAGACAATTTGGCTCTAAATTAGCCTAATAATCTCCCCCTATTTAAATATAAATTATGCTAAGTTAAAGTAAATTATTGTAAGTGAGTACACAATTTCTTCTTACACATAATTAACACAGAAAAATAACAAAATAACTTTATTCATTACATATTAGTTTTGACCCATCTGGTCCAAGTTAAATTGTACAATTTTCCTCGCCTCTACGACATCATCTCTGGCTTCTATAGCTAAAATCATCTTTTGGTACATATCTTCAGCGATCTCTATGTTCAATTTTGTTGAATTTTGGATCTTGATCAGCTGTGGGGTAGTAGCAAGATGAAATTCTTCTTCCCTTTGAAACACCAGATCAAAATTTCCATTGTAGAAGAATATGCCTGCCTTGGGTTCTTTAATCACCAGCCCCTCTGATGGCACAACCCATGGAGGAGGAGTCATGTTCCTGTGCATTCCATCTACTATAATGTTCTCCTTCACAAAGACCGCCTTGATAATCTCAGAGGTTCTTTTTCTTTTCTTCTCAGAATTTGAAAATCTAAAGGCTGTTAGCTGAGGTAGTGGAGATACACCAAGTTTCTCAGCTTGTGTCTTTACCCATTGAAATTTGGCCTTTAGATTCTTAAGCAGCACATCATTGGCCTTACTTTTCACCTTAGATGCCAAGGCATGTACTTCAAGTCATTAACTGAATCCTAGCATCTTCAATACAAACTTGTCATATACAGTAAGATTCAATAGATCGCTATCTCTTGCCACATAGATGCTTCTTTGGTAGAGTTGTTGATTCTGTAGCTGATCTTAGTGATAGGTAGAGGATCAGCCCTGAACTTGATAAGGTGGTTATACTCTTCCAGCATCTTTGCCCTCTTGGACTCATAGGTAGCCAATGCAGCTGCCTGAGCTGCAAGTTCCTTAGGTGTCAGCACCTTTAGTCTCTTCTTAGACTTTTCTTCTCAGCTTTTAAAAACTCCAACCTTGTAATCTCCTTCATCTAGGCTTTAACTTCCTCCAGCGTCATCTTTTTTCCAAATATGCTGAATTGTTGAAGATTTAGTGATTTGGGAGAAGATCCTTCTTGATCTAAAAGAGGTATGAATTACTTGATTTGATCATCCTCAAAAGAATGCCTTTTCCTTTATCAGTAGCAATTGATAGAGGAGTTGAGGAGAACTCAAAGGATCTTGTGTTGAAAGGACTGTTAATGAATTGGTCTAGAGACATTTTGACAGCAGGTGGTTTGATGTGTTGTGGCATAAGAGACTTCAGAGGAGTTGGTGATGGAATGTTTGCATTTAGTACCAAAAAACTTAGCTTCTAAATAGGAGGTTCATCCTATGTGGGTTTGTCCTCTGAACCATTTTCTTCTGAAGAGTAAACCACCAGAACAGTTGATACCAAAGGAACTTGTTCAGCAGTTAGGGGAGCTTGTTTAGATGATTGCTCCCCCTGAGCATTAGCCATTTCTTTATCAGTAGTTGGTTGTTTAGTTTAAATTTTGTTTTGATGTTGCTCCCCCTGAGCTGAGGCAGGGTCAGGAATCTCTAAATCCTTGTTCTTCTAAGTAGACATTTTCTCCCCCTCAGGAGCAGCTGTGGTAGAAGTTGTTGCTGAGTCTAGCAGGATAACCAAATCCCTGATTAGATCAACCAGCTCGCGAAGGTTAACATCATTCTTGTCAAGCTGGGTGATACAGTATTTAAAGAGTCCCCTGACACCCTTTATTCCCTTCTTGACCCTACTCTGACTAGATTTACTTGCTCTAGTTTTAATGGCATTGGTCAGGGTTGTCTGAAGACCATCAATCTTGTTTTTATCCAGCGTGTTAAGGGCATGAAATTCTTTGTTTAGCAGTTTAAGAATAGTTTCAGGGACTTGAACTTTCAGAGTCTCTTAAACTCGTTTATCAAACTTTAGAATAGCCTGTTTGATATATTATTCAATGATTTATGGAAGAATGTTTTTGAGTGTGTCAGAGAGTAAGTCAGACATTCTTTCTTCAAATGCACTAGCTACCATTTGAGGCACTAATTTATCAAGCTTGTCAGCCACTTTATGAGCTAAGGAAGACTCTAGTTTTTGAACTCTGGTAGAGAGAGATGATATTTCAGCCTAAAAATGACCAAGGGGTTCTGATATAGATGGCTTTTCAGCGGAAGCATTCATATTTATGGCCATGTTAGCTAGTTCATCAAGAACATTGTCAGCAGTAACCTCTTCACTCTTGGATAGTTCTGCCTTGGTTTTAGGTTTGTCATTCTCCTCAACATCAGACTTAGCTGCCTCAAATCTAGATACTGACTTAATCTCATCCTCAGGCATAGACTCTAAGTCAGAATTAGTCACTGTCATATCCTGGTCAGCAGGAGTGATGTCTATTACACGTTCAATGTTAGTCATGTCAGAGGTGGTCTTCCCAACGAACTTGATCTTTGACTCAATGTGCTGAAAGTTTAGTCTTTTAACACCTTTATCTCAGACTTAGTATCATAGGGACTCTCATTAGCACCCAGAGACAAATCATCAAAACTCACATTCCCTAGCGACTTAAGATCAGATTCATTCACAATCTCCTCATCAATTGGTTTTTGTATCTGCATAAGATGGTTAGTTGATAAAGATGATTTTGTAATAAAGTAAAGGATCGCCATTCGCTGCCCCTATTACTGGGTGTGATTATACAGTCCCCTCAAAAGTCTAAGACTTTTGGGACTCTTTTAATTGTGAGTTTGTAATAAAGTAAAGGATCGCCATTCGCTTCCCCTAAGAAGACTGGGTGTGATTATCCAGTCCCCTCAAAGGGTTAAGACCTTGGGACTCTTTTAGTTGGTTTGAGGACCAATGAGTCTTAGTGAGATTCACTTCATACAGGGGTCTGACTTTCATGCACTAGATATGTTGATCCTGGCAAAGTCTAGAATTTTCATGGTCAACATCAGGCGGTATATAACGAGGAGTATCATCCCCGAAATGCAGACTAAGATGATACAGCAAAATTAGGAATATAAGTGTTGACACTGAATCACTATAGGGTCAGGGTACCCTTAATTCTTTAACCACTCTCACTTAGGAGAAGTTTAAATTGGCTTATAGAAGTGTCCCTTATTAAATGATTATAACCCTTGTAACATCACGATGTTAGGCTGGATTCCCTTTCTACCTCTACCAACACGGAGGTATCTAAACTCTGAGTGTTATCAGTGGTGCACTGGTTCCTTACATGATGAAGTTATAGTGACTTTTGTAGGTGAGATGATTCCCTGATAACATGTAAATTCTTTTGGTTGGAGGTTGACGATGGATATTCTTCTAACGCTTGACTAATTTATCAGTTTTTGCCTTTGGGCTGAGTGACAACTGCACATTGTCCGGACAAGGACTTATCAGTTTTTTGGGGAGGCCCCATCATCAGCATTTACTTCCTCAGAGGGAAGGATCAAAGACTGTTTAGACTCATTCAAAAATTTTGCTACTTTTAGCATATGAGAAGTCAAAGCAACTTTATATGCTAAGGGTTTCTTAAAAGAAGCAGTTGAGATGGTGTAGGGTTTTAAAAGAGTGAGATCATCATTGTTGTAGTTTTCTCCTAACAATTTTTCAATCAACAGGGACAAGAACCTGGTATAGAAAACATTAGGTTCTCTGCCCTTCTTCCCATATTGAAGCTTGGTAACAAGGTCAGAGAAAATGATGTTCCCAATATCAAACTCCGGACCCAAATCAAAAAATATGCTATCGTTTGCTGATTGAGATTCGATTGGTTATGAGACCCATGCATCCCACCCAGACACTTGACAATATATTGCATAAAAATCCTCTAAATCGGTGAAAAATATTTCATCTTCAGCGGAGAAGAGTTGGCAAGGGTTGTGGATGAAAGAGATGGTTTATCCTCGTCAACTAATCCTAGAGTTGCCAAACCAGCCCTCACAATCTCCTTTTTAGGCATTGAAACATAATTCTCACTATAGTTTAAGCCAATGACAGAGATGAAGTCGTCATGGGTAAAAGATAGTGGTTTATCAAAGTTAGAGAGTAAAAAGGTAATTGTCTTTGTTGCATCATCTACCTCCGCCGTGTACCATAATTCCCTAAGGTATTCTGCGTAAATTGTGAATGGTTAAATGGTTAAAGCAGTAGCGATGCAACAGTTTGAAAGGAAACTAAGCATTGGATGGTATAAATCGTTTGGATGCTCTAATAGTGCAACAACATTATTGTAAGCAATGATACCATCATCACACTTAAAATTAACTTTAGATGAAGGAATGAGTAGTTATGGTTGTTGTGATGAAGATGATTCAGAAGCCATTGTTGTTTAAAAGGAAAAGCTTTTGCTTCGTTTGATGAAACATATTTTGTAGGAGATGATGAAAGTGGTGTTTTAGGGTATTTGTTTTGAAAAATGATGTGTGTGTGAAAAGTGAATAGTTTATACCACAAAGATGTTTTTATATTTTGAAAAAAAAAATCGTTTGAGTTCCGCATTAAATGCGTAGTGGTAAAACCGTCACAAAACGTAGGTCCCTTGCCTCTTCGTGCACTATAAAATCCCTCTTTTTTCAAGAAAGTATGTAGCCTTTTGGAGTAAATCTGAATTAAATATTGAGAATGTTTATCTTTGAACTTAATAGTTACATTATAGTTACCTTAAAAACAATTAATATTCAAGTCAGGGGATCACTTAAAACCTTTTTCTTATTAGAGACTATTTTTCAATATTGAGCATACCCAACTCAGCGACCAATCTAGTAAAGCTAGGCTCAGCTAATGGGTTTTTGTAAAAAAGCCAAGCCATTGCCAATTCATGGGAAAAAAAAGTAAGCTCAATATCACCTTTTAAAATGTGGTCTCGGATGAAGTGATACCTGATGTCAATATGTTTAGTCCTAGAATGCAACACTGGATTGACTTATCCTGTCATAATGCTTTATTGACTTATCCCGCCTAAACTCCACTTAGAGAAGTTAATTTTAGCTTGATCTTATTCAAAGGGTAATAGGATCAACAGGGTATTGCCACCCCTGACTCTCCTTAAACCATCAGCGTATTCCTTCTACATACCAGCTGATATCCATCCTAGCTGACGAGTATGTCTTCAAGTAATCTGCAACTTCCTTGACGATGTCTTTGACTTGAATACGTCTGAGTTGCTCGCTGAGGCTTTGCACTCAGCGAGTCCTTCACTGCTCGTTGATGCTTTGCACCCAACGAGTCTTCATTACTCGTTGATGCTATGCATTCAGCGAGTCTTTAATACTTAGCCTAATTTTTGTTTAAATCTAGGCAGAGACAATTTGGCTCTAAATTGGCCCAACACTAAGAACTTAACAAAAATCAAAGTATTATGCTAAGTTGAGTGCACAAACTTAACCTACTCTTTTATAAGTGTTCCCTATTTATAGTGCTAAGGTATGGTCATACCCATATGGGTGATAAATGCATGTCCCAAGGTTGATTGGACAAGTACATTTGTATAGTTGTCTCTATTACAATTTCTAATCTAGGAATGGGACAAACACACTTTCTAAGGTCAGTGATGACACTGACCTTGTCTTCATACCCTATTCAGGATAGTTTGACTTTAGATGGATAAGTGCTTGATCTTATCCATTCAAACTTATCATGCCTTTTCTTTAGAATCTTGTCTTCACTGTATTCTATAGTTGAGGAGATCGTATAGGGTTCAGTGAGCTTATTGCCACAACTCACTGAACCCATCACCTTCTTTTTTGTCTCAAGGGCTTCATTCACTGAGTGTTGCCTCACTGAATGGTTGAGTCTTTCTCATAGACTCGGGTTGAGCTCTTGAAGGTAACTCAGTAAATGACTGTTCATTAAGTGACTTAAATAATGTTAAAGGTTATCTAACACTTAGGATATTTTCTATTCAAATCCAAGTAAAAGATCATTGGGCACTAAATTGGCCCAACAATCTCCCCTATTTGGATATAAATATAGCCTAAGTGTTTTTCAGTGTAAGTGAGTAAATATAGCTTCTTCTTACACTGAATCTAGAAAGCAAGTAAGGGATATTGATAACTAAAAGTACTTTATACTGAGGATACAAATCCCTACCAGTCTATTACAAAACATAAAACAAAAACTGCAAAAGTACTTAACTAAACGAGTATCCAATAGCTTCCAACTTGACTTTATTTAACTTGAGCCTCTCTTTATCAGGATGTGCATCAATCATTTGTCTCAACAGTACACAAATCATTGGTTTTTAGGAGTGTTGACATTTCCAACCATTACCAAATAACCCAACAGAATTTCAACTTCCACCTTATGAATTTCACTTACCCTTTAGAAGGCGTGTTCATCAAAAGCAACAATGAAGAAGATCCTATGCTCAGGAGTTTCAATTACTTTTTGGTATGTGCTTAATTACACATACCTTTTACTTTTAAAAACGAGCTAAAATAACCAAAACCGGACACGGGATGGAAAAGTGTGTAAAGACGAAGCCCAATCAAAGTCAAGTCAACTTGTTTATGAGAAGACGAGATGGGCTAATTCCCAAGTTCCACCATGAAATCGATTCAGCCTCTATATTCTCTTTACTCAGGGATGTCATCAAATAACAACCACCATATTCTTCTTTTTGGGAATGATAACACTTAATTCATCCCATTCAGTTATACCAAAATCACCAAACCTGACAGGGTTGTGAACATCGAAGTTTCTTTGATCATTGTTCCTGTAGACAATGATAGCAACTTGTTTTGTGTTTAGATGGATGTGAATGTCAGTCAAACACCAATCATCAATCGTTCTTCGATAATCCATTTCTAGCCTCGTTGGGACATAACGACCCGGGAACACCCTATATTGCTTCCGGTTTTCTTGATCTCGCGCGAATTCTGATCCTTTGTTGTGTATTTATATTTATATTTACTTATTGATACATAAAAAGAGGGGGTGGTTCGCGCCTGACCACCTCACTTGCCACTTTCTCAACTACCTTGATCAGATCAGGCTTGCTGAGTGCCATCAATTTTGCTTCTTGGGCAGCTCTTTCCATTCTTTCTTCTTTTTCTATGTGAGCCTGAATTTGCTCATTGGTGAGCTGACACATCCTTCAATTGATTTCATAAGGAATTAACACAGGGGTATCAGGATCCGGACGAACTTCTTTAGATTCTAGAACAAGCTTACATAGAGATTCATCAGTATCTCTAGCTATACCCTTTCCTATGTTATCCTTGGGAGTTGTGAATGATGAATCCTCATAATGCTCTTCAGGATTACTTTGTTCAGGTGGTGTGATGTCAATGAAAGTATCAGTGAACTTAATCCTTGATGATGATGATTTAATGAGTTTGACTTTAGGAACAGACTTGGTTATTGGCCTGACAATAGTGATTGGAATAGGTTCAGTGAACTAATGTGCATGTTTAGGCTCCTTTTCTTTAGTGGTAATTAGTTGTGGCTCCCCTTCAGTGTAAGAAGGAGGTTTTTTCCAAACCACTACTTGTTTCTCAGAATTCTCCCCCTAACAGTTGCATTAGCTTTAGGCGGTGTGACTATTGGTATGTCTACACTACCTAAGGGGGTGGAGGAATAAAGTCCCTTAAAAGTAGTGAACATCTCAGTCACCATCTCTTTGATAGAAGATGCAGACACTTCCTGATTGAGAAAATTTGTTTTGTTTTGAAAGAAGCTCTATGATGCTTTCCTTTTTCACATGCAGAACATGGTTTATCTTTTGAATAAACAAGTGAAAGAAGGCCAAGAACTTTGTTTTGTTTAGCAAGTTTATTAATATTTTTTAAAATTAAGATATGATAGCCTTTTGTGCCATAACCAGTTAACACTTTTAGAGGCTTTGGCAAAGAAGCAGGCTCTATTTGGAGTCAGTGGTGACATGTCAAGGACATATACATCATTCCTCCTTGGGGTTATCAACATAATTTTTTTATTTGCATTAAAGATTGTTCCTTGCTAATCATCAAACTGAACCATGTATTTAGCATCACAAAGTTGATTGATGCTAATTAGATTGTATTTTTAGACCATTTACAAAAGCTACTTTAGAGAAAATAGTACCACCGTGGTTTATTAAACCATATCCCTCAGTAATACATGATAAATTATCACCAAATACTACCTTAAGACCTGTTTACTCCACATATTTGTGCAAATAACTCTTGACACCAGTCATACTCCTTGAGCATCCATTGTCCAGGTACCAGATGGGCTCCCTGATGTGTCTCTACGTAAATAATAAACTAGGTTAGTTTCTCTTGTCCTACCTCTTTGTGGGCTCTTTGGCTTTTGTAGCCTGAATTCTCTCACCTCTTTTGAAGTGTTCAAAGTGATTATAGTCAGTGGTTGAGTGAACATTACTTTCACAAGTACTGCAACTCACACCAAATAAGGATTCACTAAACTAGGAAGACTCGGCTAGGACACCTCCTCTGACAAGGATGACACGATTGTGTCTTGAGGTAGAATGGTCATAACTTCTACATATAATCAGGATAATTTTTACAATCATCAGGATGATGGTTATTAAAGCCACAATGAGTGCATGGTGGGAAAGGCTTTGCCTTAGCTTTCAGGATCTGTTTTGATGGTGAAGCATACTGATAAGGTTGTGCCTTATAGTTTTCACTATTTTTTAGTGATGCAAAATACATATTGTGATCTTAGGTCATATGATCCTCACCTTTGCATTTCATGCAATAGAGAATTCTATAGCAATCATAAGTGGAGTGATCTGTATAATGACAAAGTTTACATTTTAGCTTGTTTTTAAAGAGGTTTTGGTCTGACTGATTTGGATGAGTCAGTGTTCTTAACATTTGGTTTAGATTCCTGACTCAATTTAGATGAGTTAACTGACTTAGATGATTTAGACTGTGGGGTCACAGGTTTAGATTCCTAAATCTTCTAAGGTGAGTTAACCTTTTCATTTATCAGCAATTGAACAAGTTTGGTTAGTTCGGTTATTATGGATTCTTGTTCAGTGTTTTTGACTTCAGTAGGAACTAAAAAGGTGACTGGTTCAGTATTAAAAACAGTGACAGGTCTTGAAACACTCTTACTTGAAGATTCTTGTATTTTAGGCTTTGTGTGTTTCATGGTGCCTAAACCATGTCTCTCCCTTGGAGTGTGATATTAGTAAGTCAATGGCTGACCGTGACTCTTTAGAAGACTTAGGGTCAATGGGTGCCTCAATGAGTTTTAGACACTCATTTACAGCCTGACTTTCAAGGACTAGAATTCTTCTGGTATTGAAGTTTGGAAGTTTGCTGCCAGGGTTGTGTCTTTCAACCTAATCTTTGGATTTTGGGATCATTTTATGATCATAATCCAGAGAGGCAGGTATGAATAGGTTCTCTTTAACATCATTTTTAGATGATGATTTAGTGAGCTGGTTAATTCCAAGAATTTTCTTCTTTTAATTTGTAGTTTGCTCATTTATGCATTGACTTACTTTGTTTGAACTATTCAACCATTTCTCATTAACATGTTTTTCTTCCTTAAGTTGTTCTTGAAGTGCATGATTTTGTTTAATAAGTTCAGTGTTTTGGAGTTGAAAATTGATAGCCTCAAGCTTGGCTTGTTTAAAAACAAGTAGATCATCTCTACACTTATTCAGTTCAAAAACAAGTTTGTTGTATTTAGATAACAAGTTTAATCTTTGCTCTTCAAAAAACTTAAGGTCAATGCTAATGTACTTAACATAATTTTGCCATTCAGAATCTTCATCCAAAGAAAGAATAATGTTTACCTTCCTCATGGTGATGTCAATCCATTCACGATTCATGGCATGATTCTTTCCAACTGCAAGCTCATCATCAGCTAGAGCCATCAGCACCTTAACTTGTGTTATTTCCTCATCATCAGATACTTCTTTCTCATCCCAGTTAAAGGTCTTAGCTACCAAACCCTTGTTTTTAGATTAAAAGGTTTTGGAGACTAAGTACTTGAAGATCCTGCCTCAAGAAGTGCAAGTTTGGCTTTCATTTTCTTGTACTCAGTCTTGTAATCTTTTGAAATTTTAGGTTCATTTTTACCACTTTGAACTTGTTGAGAAGACTAAACGAGTTTTGGTGTAAACTTAGGTTAAAACCCACTTAACACTGAAGAAGAGTTTGACCCTGATGATTTATAAGAGGGTTCTGATGTTTTTGAAAAACAATCTCTAGCAAAATGACCTTTCTTACCACATTTATAACACTCAGTGTTTTCATTTGCTTTTTGACTAGAAAAATTGTTTCTCCTTTTGATAAAACATTTTGACCCAACCAAAAGGGCACTTTCATGAAACTCAATATCTAAATCTCTTAGATATTCCTCATCGATTCTCACACCAACTTCATCATCATAATTTTCTTGAAAATCCTAAACAATATTGTTAGAAAAGAAAGCAGTTGATATGAGAGAGGTTGAGGGTGTAGTTATCAGGACCTTTTTGGTCTCAGGGTATCTCCTTGAGATTAGGTTGTCTTCATAAACAAACCTTCCATATATGTCAGCAAGGTCATGGGTCTGAGTATGATTGGATTCTTAGTCCCTGAGAGAACCTAAGCCATTTCTCAGGGAGACTGTTTACGAAACCTACATTGATTTCATGTTTAGACCGTGTTACACCATCATTTGACAGCTCATCAAGTAAGGTCTTGTGTCGGGTATAGGTCTGAGAGAGACTTTAAGAGGGTTTAGCTCTGAAAGTGTTATACTCAAGTTTCAGATCCATGATCCTGTTTTTCTTGGTATCTGAGGGACCTTCAAAGCTGTAAACCAAGTCAGTCCATGTAGCTTTAGCTGTCTCACAACTAATGACTGACTCTATTATATCAAATGGTAGACATGATATAATGATGCTTTTAATGCGTTGGTCTTGATTGACCACCCTCCTCTCATCATTTGACCATTAGGACTCAGGCTTGTTAGCGCCTTTAGCGGTTTTAGGTTGGAAAGGACCATCCTTAAGACATTTAATGTAATAGGGTTCCATTTCAGTTAAGTAGCAAAGAATTCGCTTTTTCCACTTGTTAAATTTTCCTTGTTCTAGTTTAGGAGCAATAGCAGAGTATCTATCTCTTTTTTATCAATTAGTTCAGATACACTACTTACAGCAGCCATGGTAGGATCTAGGTTTTAAAAACTTTTGAGCAGATTTTGTATTTAAAAGTTTTATAAACCTTCTGCTTTGATACCACTTGTTGTTCCCCTTGAATTAGTTACCAAAAACTACAAAGTTAAGATAAAACTAACTCATGGCTTGTTAGTAATGTAGTGAAAAACCGTTTTGACGAAGATAAACAAGTAAAGACTCAAACTTTTTTTAACGTTTAATTCTTATAAAATCTTATTAAGAACTATACCCCATTGTTTGCGGAAAAACAATGGGGATTGAATAACAATGTGTGTGTGTGATCTCCTCACTAACAATTTAGCATAAATCAAAGTATTATGCTAAGTTGACAACTATGCTAACCAACTAAACTTGTTCAGGGGTTTAGTTGATTTGGAGGAGTAGTTTGGTTTGTGAATGATGAAACATTGAGTGCACAAACTTAACCTACTCCTTTACAAGTGTTCTCTATTTATAGTGCTAAGGTATGGTCATACCCACATGGGTGATAACTGCGTGTCCCAAGGTTGATTGGACAAGTACATTTGTACAGTTGTCTCTATTACAAGTTCTAATCTAGGAATGAGACAAACACACTTTCTAAGGTCAATGATAACATTGACATTGTCTTCATACCCTATTCAGGATAGTTTGACTTTAGATGGATAAGTACTTGATCTTATCCATTCAAACTTATACCGCCTTTTCTTCAGACTCTTATCTTCAGGGTCTTCTATAGTTGAGGAGATCGTATGAGATTTAGTGAGCTTATTGCCACAACTCACTGAACCCATCACCTTCTTCTTTGTCTCGGGGAATTCATTCACTGAGTGTCGCCTTACTGAATGGTTAAGTCTTTCTCATAGACCCAGGTTGAGCTCTTGAAAGTAACTTACTGAATGATTGTTCATTCAATGACTTTAATAATGTTAAAGGTTATCTAACACTTAGGATATTTTCTATTCAAATCCAAGTAAAAGATCATTGGGCACTGAATTGGCCTAATAGATATGCACAAAGATCGGTGCTCACAAAGAAGAGTTACTACCTATGGTATTTCGCCCTCGGAATCCACCCCTAAGAACTCGTGATTCAACTTACTCTAAAAATAACTTCCCCTTGGAAATATAACCAAAACACCAACTAGATACCCAATGATCTAGATTCTAGGTTATGACCTTTCAATCATTCTTACACTCAAGGTCAACCAACTCAAATAGCCATTTGATAAAAGCATATGTGAAGTGTTTAAAATAGATTTAGTGGTCGTTTGTCCGATATCAAAGAGATACAAAAGAACTATCGAACAAGGGTATATTTGGTATTCCTCCAAAGCAAATGGTCTAGTTAGAAACTAGGGCAAATTGCTTGGAAATGTAGCAAACTTACACCTTTTTTCTATTCTGTGTAGTCATCTTTTTTTTGCTATTAAGTGACTAAACTTTTTAAATTCGACTATTATGTGTAGTGGTTGACCTACACAACCGGTTACCAGTTATCTTTTTGCCACTTAGTTTTGACCCTTCCAGCTGGACATTCCACGTAAGTTTTATTGCCACGTTTGTTTCCCACATCATCAAAATATAATACAATCTGTTTTAACATGTCAAACTTTGACCCATTTTCACCAGATCCAAACCTATTTCATAACTTTAGGAATCTTGAAAAACCCATCAATGGCTAGTAGAATCTTAAATCTTTCATTAAATACAGTTTCTCTACATAACACAGTTCAAACTCATTCCATAGGGCCTTCAAAATATCAACTTCGTATTTGAAATTTAATATTTGTTTCTAGAAATGTATGTATGAAGTAACACCCATCAACATACGAACAACATAATCATGAACCGACCTCCCTTCTTTCAACCTACAAGACCTCCCACACGCTATAACAACACTCACAACCGTCGTATCATTCCCTTTCCCGCCTTCTCCAACCATCTCCCTAAACAACTTAAGCACATTCCCGAGACTCCCCCCATCCAAATTCCCCGTCATCAACACATTCCACGACACCACATTCCTCTCACCTATCTCATCAAACACCCTATGAGCCCTTCCTAAATCCCTACTTTCACATACCCATCCACCATCGAATTCCAGGACACCAAATCCCCCACACACGCGTTAATTAACCCTGGAAAAGTAAAACAACTAGGCCTAAAACTATCCCCATCATCTCTCAACTTCTCAAAATAAAACCCAACACCATAACTAGACAAATTAACATAAAGCATAAGACTTAATAAAACTTCAAGCTCAGTCGGTTGGTTTGTTGTAGTTCTTGACGTGGAATTTTTTGATGATGGAATTTTTTTTGTGACGTGACTGGAGTGGTTCAGGGTTATGGGTATTGTGTGATTTTTTTACGTGATGGATTTGTTTGTTTTCTTTTTGTTCTTGATGAGCTGATTATTGCTGATTGTTGAATCTGGATGAAGATGTATGGTGGGGAAGAAGATGTGTGGTGGGGAGGGATAAAATGTGGGTTATGATTTTATCTAAAAGGAATAGGGGCCTCAAAGAAATAAGATAAAGAAAAAAGGTAAAAAACATGGCAAAAAAAGAAAAATATGTGGCAATTACGTGGCAGTGTAACTTGTACACATAGGCTTACCGGTGGTGTAGGTCAACCACTACACACAATAGTCGAATTTGAAAACTTTAGTCACTTAATAGCAAAAAAAAGATGACTACACAGAATAGAAAAAAGGTGTAAGTTTGCTATATTTCCAAGCAATTTGCTCTAGAAACTAACCATGGTTTAAGAAGTGAGTTAGGGTACAAAAGAATATTCCGAATGGATGTTAAAGGGGAGAATTTGAAATTTGAATTTCAAATTAGATAGAGATGAATTGTGTGAGTTGTAAATGAGTTGCCATGATGTGATGTTGTGATGTGATAGAAAGGAGCATTTGGCTTGAAATTCAAATTTGATTTATCACATGTAGGATAAAGATGAGGATGTGATGAGGTAAGTTGGATTGGTGACTTGGCATGATCAAGGGCTACAATGTTAGGGGATAACAAGTACAATGAGGTACAAGGTCTAAGAGAATGTGACGATAAGATCGGGGAATGATTAAGTGAGGAAGGTTTAAGCTTGTGAAGGTTTGTAAAGAAGAAGTATGAAGATGATGGTGATAAGTGTGAAATCAAATGATTGATTTGGGTTGCTAGGAGATAGAAGAGATGGGCAAGAGTGATTATGAAATGATTTGAAGAAATGTATAGAATGTTTGTAGGATTTGTGTAGAAAAGAATGTTTAATCATTTGTTAGGAGTAAGCATAATTAAAAAAATGATTAGAAAGAATGTGTTGTAGGAAGTATGGTATAGAAGTGGTGTATGGAGGAATGTGTGAGTTTGTAAAACATTTTGTATGTGTGGGAAGTGACAAAATCCAAAACATAATCAACTTCCAAACACCACAAACTCAATTAGTCATTTAGACTTTGATCAATGATAATCAACAATGGATGTGATCACTAATCATGTTGATACAAACAAGCTAAGTGCTTTGCATCTCATGTAAATCATATCTCATAACGGGAAAGGACGCGTTTACGCAAAGTGACATTCAACTTAGTTTGACTAATAAGGGAGTAAGGCTCGTTACGTGATTAGGATCAACGTAAATTTTGATTAAGGTCAAATGAATACTTTTGTTTGATAGTATATTGAAAGTATGTTAATACTAGTTTTAGAAAAAAGTTTCGGCCTTGGCTAGAGGCGTTTGATAAAAGAATTAAGTTGCCGTTTTATTGAAAAACGAGAGGATTCGTTTTTGCTCATCTCTAAGTATAAACCTCATTTAGCGTGTTTCCAAATGCTCAAATATCATATACATACCTTTATTGAAGTTTTCACATGTGTCAGGTAAGAGGAAAGTCGACATCGTAAAATCCGTAAAAACGGACCTAGCGAGTGGCGCGCTGGCCACGCGTCTGTTTTCTCGGATTTTGGCTATCGTTTGTAACTGTAAGTGCTGTGAACGTTTATTTGTTATTATCAAAACACAAAGCAGATCATAGTCAATGTTGCACTAACAACTTTTATGAAACTAAAACTCCACGGAAGGTTTGCCATTAACGAGGATAGAACCCATTGCATAATTAAGACAACCATTGATCAAACTACACCATTTGTCACCATAGCCAAATGATTTTAGAACATCATCTAAGTAATCTCATCTAACAAAATCAAACGCCTTCTCAAAATTTACCTTGAAAATTAAAGCTTTATGCTTTTTATGCTTACACCATGAGATAAGCTCATTAAGAATGAAAGGACCATCAAGAATTTTCCTATTTGAAACAAAATCCAATTGAACTTTACTAATAATGTCCACAATAACAAAGCTTAATCTATTTACCAATATCCTAGATACAATTTTATAGATACTTCCAATAAGGCTTATAGGTCGAAAGTCTACAACTTTGACATCTTGCTTTTTGGGGATCAAAGCAATAAAAGAGGAGTTGCATCCTCTCGAAAATGAACCTGACACAAAAAAGGCATTAACCTTTCCAACCACATCATGATCAACGATGTTCCAGTACTTACAAAAGAATTCAAAAGAAAAGTCGTCGAGGCCAGGGGATTTGTTTGTTGCACAGTCCCAAACAACCTGCTTTATTTCGTCATATGAAACAGAACGCTCCATTTCCTCGTCTTGAGCAGAAGGCAAATGATTAGGAAAAAGGAAATCAATTCTAATACGAGAAGGATCAGGCTTAGCAAATCGATTCAAAAAGTGCACTAGAAAATCAGATTTTACCTTATATGGATCAGAAATTCATTCAAAAATTCCACTAATCGCAAGTTGTATAATTTCTAAAGAGAATTTCCAAAATGAACACTTTATCGTATTAAATTACAAGAATGGAAAGCGCATTTACTATTTACTAAAGTGAACAAAATTATGCGCCTCGTTGGATGATTTGCAAATTCAATGATTATAATTTAAGCGCATTTTACCACATAAAGACAAATGAAGGCGCATTTGAGGCGCACTGTTGGCGCATGTTCACAAAAAAAAAACAAATCTAAGAGCATTCTAGTGGCGCATATTGGGAGCATTTTGGGCATTCATAGCATTTTCAAAAAAAACAAATCTAAGAGCATGTCTAGTGGCACCTTTGGGAAGCATTTTTGGCATTCGTATTTGTTAACGTAGCATTTTCACACAAAAAAAACAAATTTAGGAGCTAACTAGTGGTAGTGGCGCATTTTGGGCATTGGTATTTGTTAACGTATAAAAGAAACAAGACGCATTTGAGTCACTTTTATGAAAAGGACGACGCATTTGAGTATGCGCATTTGATGCATTATGGCGCATATATGTTGATGGAGCATATATCTTGATGGATCATATATCTTGATGGAGCATTTGATGGCGCATACATTGATAAATATGCGTCGTGTGTCTTAAATGTGTCGGGTTTATTTTGGTAAACTCGGGATATTCAGTTCAGTTTGGTAAAGTAGGTATATGTTTGGTTCAATTTGATCATTTGGTTAAAAATATACCTACTTTTTTTAATTTATCAAAATAAGCTATGATAAAGGCTAAAATTAGACAAAACTAGAAACCATAATACTATTTAGGGTTACTAATAGAAATTAAACAAAATTACCAAACTGAACTAAAAATATACCTGCTTTACCAAACTGAAATGAATATTTTGAGTTTACCAAAATGAAATCTAACACATTTAGGACACACGGCGCATATTTATCAATACATGCGCCATCAAATGCTCCATCAAGATGTATGCTCCATCAACATATATGCATCATAATGCATCAAATGCGCCTACTCAAATGCGTCGTCCTTTTCATAAATGTGACTCAAATGCGTCTTGTTTCTTTTATACGTAAACAAATACCAATGCCCAAAATGCGCCACTACCACTAGAATGCTCCTAGATTTGTTTTTTGTGAAAATGCTACGTTAACAAATACGAATGCCCAATGCTCCCCAAATGTGCCACTAGAAATGCTCCTAGATTTGTTTTTTTTAAATGCTATGAATGCCCAAAATGCTCCCCATATGCGCCACTAGAATGCTTTTAAATTTGTTTTTTTGTGAAAATTCGCCCACAATTTGTTTTTATGTGGTAAAATGCGCTTAAATTATAATAATTGATTGAGAATTTGCAAATCATCCAACGTGGCGCATAATTTTGTTGACTTTAGTAAATAGTAAATGCACTGTCCATTTTTGTAATCTAATACATTTAAGTGTTTATTTTGGAAATTTTCTTTATATTTTTGTTTCAGTTTAGTAATTTGGTTTAATTTCTATTAATAACCCTATATAGTATTATGGTTTCTCTAGTTTTGTCCAATTCTAGCCTTTATCATGGCTTATTTAATAAATTAAAATAGCTCTAAAGCATAAACACATACTTTTTTATGTGATCGTATGTATTAAATTCAACATTGGTATGCAAACATTTGATAGTAAAAGTGTTGGCAGAAGAAGAAAGAGCACATACCAGGTATTATGTTTGAATGAGTTGAAAATGAGAGAAAGAATCTGGTGTCGGGTCTGAGTAAATAATTTTTGAAATGAATTTATATTTTTTGCTTAAATAATACTGACAGCGACGATGATGGTGGCTTTGATGGAGTGGTGGTAAGAAGTTAAATGGTGGCGAACTCACATACTCAAGGATACTCGGTTTACTTTACCGGTAAAGTTCTCTCACAAAATAACAATAGGCCTACTGAGGGATTCGGTTTACTTTATTTTTGTGAGACAACTATACTAATAAAGTTCATATAAACTTTAAAGGATCTCAATCAAAAAGCAAACTAGAAAGTTTGAGAAATAACAAGCAGAATTACCCGCGCGTTGCTGCGGGGCGTTAATTTTTCGCGCGCTGTTGCGGGCCTTTAATTTTTCTTTTTTAATTTTGTGCGGGTTTATTGTTTCGATCTCATGTTTAATAGTTTGTTTTTTTCTTATATGGGCATAAGTGTTGGGCCTCATGTTTAAAGGTTTTTTTTTGCTATACGGGGGAGGGGTTAGTATAATTTTATGGAATTATGTTGCGGGTTTATTTTCTCGGTATCATGTTTAATAGTTTCTTTTTTTCCTTTATATAAGTTTATGTCCCGCGCGTTGTTTCGTGCCGTTATTTTTTTTAGGTGTTATTTTTTTTAATAGTTTTTTTTATATGGGCTTATGTGTTAGATTTCATGTTTAAAGATTTGTTTTTTTTTTGCTATACGGATTTTTTTAATATAATTTTATGGGATTTGGGTAAATAT
>BQNB010053182.1:0-12474 GCA_026074375.1 Tanacetum coccineum
ATGATATATGATATACCACACTTACGATATCCAAAAATAATTAAGCGAATTCATAAAAGCTCAACAATCCACCAATGCTTTTGTTAATGACACGTTTATGGATCTCAAAACCAAACTCGAAACAACTACTAAAAATCATCAAGCCTCAATCCAAAACCTCGAAGCTAAATTTGACAGATTTGCTGACAAGCAATCTACTCGACCTTCTGGATCTCTTCCTAGTAGTTTTCAACCAAACCCAAAAGGTAGCTTATCTAAACCTTACCAACCACCACAAGCTCGAAACAAGCATGTAAATTTCATATTTACGCAGAGTGGTAAATCCTATGACCCACCTACCAACCCAAACGATTAACAAAATAATTCTGAAACTCTTGTCAATTTTGATAGTAAGGATGAAGAAGAAGAATCTACACCTCAAACAAAAACTAAAAAACCAGTCAAAGAAACTCCAATTCCTAAACCTTATAAACCAAAGATTTCATACCCTCAACTCCTTTGAAAAGAGAAAATGGAAGCCCAATATGGTAAATTCCTCGATATGATTTGAGCCGTTCGAATCAATGTACCTCTTGTCGATGTCTTAGCAGGAATGCCAAATTATGGAAAATTTCTCAAAGAACTCGTAAGCAATAAGCACAAGCTTAAACAAACCTCATCCACTATTCTTAGCGATGAAAATTCTGCTATGATTCAAAACAAAGTTCCACCTAAACTTGGAGATCCCAGAAGTTTCCTTATTCCTTGCACATTTAGCAAAGCTTTCTCATGCAATGCTTTAGCCGACCTTGGTGTTAGCATTAATCTCATGCCATATTCTCTATATGAAAAACTATCTCTCGAAACTCTCAAACCTACTAAAATGAGCGTAAGATTAGCTGACCGATCATTCCAACACCTTATTAGAATAGCTGAAAATATGCTCGTTAAAGTTGGTAAATTCACTTTTCCTGTAGATTTCGTTATTCTTGAAATGGAAGAAGACAGTAAAGTTCCTCTTATCTTAGGGAGACCTTTCCTTCATACTGCTGATGTAGTAATTTTAGTAAAACAAAAATAACTCAACCATAGAGTTGGTACTGAACGTATGACCTTTTCAATTGATTCTGCAATGAAACACTCCTATTTAAACGATGATATATGTTTTAGCATTGACGTTATCGATGAAATCTTAAAATAAGATTTTGATGCTCTTTTCGATGAAGGTAGTGAAATCCTTTACTCCATCGAGGGAACTCTTCTCGAAGAAAAACTCTTTGTTGAATTCGATGAATTTATGGCTATGAATATCGATAAAAACTCAGAGTCTCAACCTGAAACTGAAGAAGAACCGCCATTTGAAAAAATCACTTTTGATACCGATTATAAAATCAAAACATCTCTTGAAGAACCTTCTTCGGATCTTGAACTAAAACCTCTTCCTGATCACCTAGAATATGTATTTTTGGAAGAACATACTTTTCTTCCTGTAATCATATCATCTCAGCTTTCTGAACAAAACAAAAACAAGCTTATCTCTGTTTTAAAAACACATAAGCAAGCCTTTGCTTGGAAAACAACAGACATTCCGGAAATCTGTCCGTCTTTTTGTAAACATAAGATACAACTCTTAGACAACAAAAAGTCAATCGTTCAAAAACAAAGACGATTAAATCCAAACATGTAAGAAGTTGTTAAAAACCGTTAAACTTCTCGATACTGGTATTATATATCCAGTCTTCGATAGCCCTTGGGTAAGTCTTCTCCACTATGTACCCAAGAAAGGTGGTATTACAGTAGTCACAAACGAAAAAGATGAAATTGTTCCAACGAGAACCATTACGGGTTGGCGAGTATGCATCGATTATCGTAAACTCAATGAAGCAACCACAAAAGACCACTTTCCTTTGCCATTCCTGGATCAAATATTAGAAAGACTCGCAAGAAATAAGTATTTCTGTTTCCTTGATGGTTTTTCCGGATATTTCCAAATACCAATTGATCTCATAGATCAAGAAAAAATGACTTTCACATGCCCTTTCGAAACATACGCTTACAGGCGAATGCCTTTCGGTTTATGTAATGCTCCTACTACTTTTCAAAGGTTCATGTTGGCTATCTTTCATGACATGATCGAAGAATCTGTAGAAGTATTCATGGATGATTTCTTCGTCTTTGGAAACTCTTTCGATAACTGTCTAAATAACCTTGATAAAATGCTTCAACATTGCAAAGATGCAAATCTTGTCCTTAACTGGGAAAAATGTCACTTCATGGTTAAGGAAGGAATTGTGCTTGGACACAAAGTGTCCGGTGTAGGCCTTGAAGTTGACAAAGCCAAAATCGACGTAATATCTAAACTTCCACCCCCTACTAATGTCAAAGGCATTAGAAGTTTTCTAGGACTTGCCAGTTTCTACTAACGTTTCATCAAAGACTTCTTAAAAATTGCCCATCCTTTAACTAAGTTGCTTGTAAAAGATACTCTATTCAAATTCAATAATGAACGTCACAAAACATTCAACTCATTAAAAGAAAAACTCACATGTACTCATGTGATCGTGAACCTGAATTTGAATCTTCCATTTGAGCTTATGTGTGATGCAAGTGAATTCGCAGTAGGTCAAAAAGATGGTAAACACTTTTACCTCATCTATTTTGTAAGTAAAACTCTCAATGCAGCTCAGCAAAAGTATATCGTTACTGAAAAAGAGCTAATGGCTGTAGTCTTTGCATTCGACAAATTCCGACCCTATCTAATATTATCCAAAACTGTTGTATACATCGATCACTCAGCTTTAAGACACCTTTTTAAAAATCAAGATGCTAAGCCACGTCTTATACGTTGGATACTGCTATTGCAAGAATTTGATATCGAAATAAAAGACAAAAAAAGGTACAAAAAATGTTGCTGCCGACCACTTATCTCGGATTAAAAATGATGAGACAAGTGAAGACAATAATGTCGACAATAACTTTCCTGGTGAGACTCTTATGGAAATTACCATCAAAGACATACCATGGTTCACAGACTTTGCAAACTATTTGGTAGGTGGTATTATACCTAAAGGGATGACATACCAACAAAAGAACAAGTTCTTCTCTGACCTCAAAAACTATTTTTGAGAAGATCCTTACCTTTTTAAAGTATGTTTAGACGGTATGATCAGACGATGTGTCTCTGGACCAGAAACTCGTACCATTTTAGATCAATGTCACCACGGACCTACCGGTGGACATTATGGACCAAACACCACAGCTAAAAAAGTCTTAGACTCAGGATTTTACTGGCCAACAATCATCAAAGATTCTCATACTCTAGCTTGACTTTGCGAAGCATGTCAAAAAACTAGAAACTAAACGTGATGAAATACCCTTAAACAACATTCAAGTATGCGAAGCTTTTAACATTTGGGGTATTGACTTTATGGGACCATTCTCAAAATCATATAAATTCGAATACATCTTAGTCGCTGTTGACTATGTTTCCAAGTTGGCCGAAGCTCAAGCTTTACCAACTAATGATGCCAGAGTTGTTATTTTATTCCTGAAAAAACTGATCTGCCATTTTGGTATGCCCAAAGCTCTCACAAGCGACCGAGGTACTCATTTCTACAACAAAATAATGGAAAAAACCATGAAAAGATATGGAATGACGCATCGTTTCTCTACATCATACCATCCTCAAATGAGCAGACAAGTTGAAAATACAAACAAAGCCCTCAAAAGAATCCTTGAAAAAATAGTTAATGATAATCCAACTGTTTGGTCAAGAAAATTGGACGATGCTCTGTGGGCTTTTAGAACCGCTTATAAAACACCAACCGGAACCACACCATATAAACTATTATATGGTAAAAACTGCCATTTACCATTCGAAATCAAACACCGTGCATACAGGGTACTGAAAAGCTATAATCCAGATTTAATCGCTGCTAGTAAGAAAAGAATGTTTCAGTTACATGAGTTAGACGAATTCTGACATCAAGCATTTGAAAACTCTTGTCTATACAAGGCAAGAACCAAAGTCTGGCATGATAGAAAACTCAAAATGAGAAAAGAATTTATACACGGAAACAAAGTTCTGTTATTCCATTGTGAGTATAAATTGAAACAACTGAAGCTCAGATCTAGATGGCTTGGACCATACGTGGTAAAACATCAATATCCATCCGGATATGTTGAACTCTATGGTAAAGATGGAAAAAGTTATATTGTTAACGGCCATCGACTCAAACTCTACTATGAAGAAGATGAATATAATGGCCAAAGGGAAGAACTCACTTCCTTCTACCACAAAAACTAAAACTCTGGAGTACGAGTCTAGCTAATGACTCTCTTAAAAATTAAGCGTTTCTCGGGAGGCAACCCGTGCTTTATCTATGTTCCACTCAAGTGTGGAGGAGTCCCTCCTCCTCTCTTGTCTTTTTCCTATTCTCTAAAAAACGAAAATATTTTATTTTTGTATGTTTTGTTTGTTTACTTTTGCAGGTAATATATCCTAAAATTAGAAAATTATAGCGTTTGCTCAAAGATAGCTCTCTCAAAGCGACATCATTTTATGCCCGGGGAGTATCGTTTTCCCTTAATTTTCCTTATTTTTATATTTATCAGTTCACATTTTTGGGCAATGTTCAACTTAAGTGTGGAGGGGAGCCAAATAGGAAAAATTAAATATATAATTTATCTCCATGTTTGCCCTGCAATTTGGCTATGTTTTTCAACTGATATTTTAAAATCAAAACTAATATATATTTTCTTCCAAAATTAAATGTATACGCTTAGTAAGGCAAATCCTACTCGGCTTGACATCATAACTAGCACAAAAATCAGTCCACTCAATTGTAAGGTGTATTCTAGCCTTTGATGCATGTCTTTTGCATATTTTATGAGAGTGCCGATAATTTAGTAGCTTCAGAAATTATGCTTGATCATCATTTACTAACCGCAGTGAGGTTGATTTATAGGCAATATCATATGATAAGAGGTTAAATAAATCCCCAAGTATCACATTATCCGTAGCACTCGCATTCAGTGCTAAAATTTCTAAAGTATCCCATGTATCCAATGATCTATGTGCTTAATATCTCAGCTCTGTGCTAGCCTTAAGTTATCATAAGCATTTGGTGTTAAAAAGAGAGAGAGAGAAAAGTAAAAAGTTACAAAGTTGTTACGAGGCTTTGGCTTAGCACATTAAATTATCCCATACTCACCCACATCATTATCACGTTTTACCTCTTTGAGATTTTGTCTAGGTTCTCACGCAGCAATGAGCATGTTTATGTGTCTTATACAAGCCTATGGTAGCTATCTAGAATATGTATGTGCAAAATTGAGTGACTTCACAAATATAAAACCCTATATGAGTGACTTGAGTGAATATAAAAACAAACACATTCCCTATGTGAGGTGTTTTGTTATATGTCTATGCCTGAAACATTATAAAACCAGTAAACTCTTGTAAAAAAATAATTTCTCCACGTCCACGATAAATGATTCTTGTTTTCTCGCTTTGATTGCTTGAGGGCAAGCAATGGCTAAGTGTGGAGGGATTTGATAATCCCTTAATTATACATGTTTTTGGTAGTGTTATTTGTATATATTTCATCATTTCTCATGAACTTTTGGTACTTAATCACATGAAATATGTGTAGGTTCACTTAAAGACACCCCGAGCTCAAAATGATCAAAATACAAGTATCTTGACCTATCGGAAGCACAGTTAGAAGAAAAGGAATAATAAAGTCTAAAATCACAAGAATGCGCGCCGCATAATCTTCTGTGTGCGCCGTACTTACCATCGAAATAAATGAAGTCAGTTAATACCACAAGTGCGCTGATTTTTCCAGAAAGTGTGCCGCACTTCTCTTCAGCATTTATAATATTTCCACCAACATAGCCCAAGTACGCCGCATATTTTAGAATGTGCGCCACAATTTGCTCCTCGTCCAGCCTATAAATTGAGGAGAATTCTCTCATTTCAAACACACAATACACATCATCAAAATACAAAAACCCTCTCAAATATTCTTCATCATTATCTAGAGTGAAGAACGAAATTCCAGCAAGAACAAAAAACAATATCATAGTATTTTGTTAAATAACGGTTTAGTAAGATTTGATACTTGTAAACAGGTTGTGTTTATACTCCATAGTCTATCAGGATCTCGTATGTATCTTATTCTCCTATTTCACTTTGTTATTATGAACACCTTAGCCATGAGAGGCTAAATCTCTCATGAATACTCGGTGATGTTAATATAATAAATAAGCATTTGGTGTTATTACGATCTTGTTAATCTTAAGCTTGTGTTGAAATCCTATCGTGTCTTATCTTATTACCTTTCTTCATCAACTTTGATTGTATACACATAACGGTATAGGTCGAAGGACCCGTTGTGTGCTATATAGTTTCAAAGATTTGTCTATGGTCTTTATCATTTGGTTAGAGAAATCCGCTTACATTATTTGATAAACAAAACAGATTTGATATAATTGTAACTTGATTATTTGAGTGACACATATGATTAAGTTAACTAATATAAGTCTTAAGTTAAAACAAGTTTATTTGTGGAAACGTTTTTGGACGAGAAAACCTTTTTATAAGTTAAGTCCTAAAATCTAAATCATGATCGCTACAATTGCTTAGGAATTATATGAACTATCCAAGTAGTCATACTCCTTTATTATTGAAATCTTCATCAATCATATCTCATCTGAAAAAGTTGTCAAAATTTGTCTTATAATTTGTGATTACACGACATAAACAAATCCATGTGGACGACCTGGTCTTACCTGAAATACTATACTACATAGGTTATACTTTACCCGTGTGTTTCTATATAATTAACCGGTAATACTAGTCTTAGAAATTTAAAGCTTTCGAAACACATAATGTTGTTAGATAATGTTCTTTTGCCAAGCGAAATGCAACAACTCGTAGCATGATTTAACCCGACTTGAGCCATGAATGCCTACAAAAGCGGTACTCATTCCTCAAATCTGATCAAAAGATACCACGGGTTCTTCACTTGTCTTGGAAAAAGAACATTTCTCATATCAACGCCAATGACCACAGATTACGCACACATCGTAGAGAGAAATCCGAAACATAACACAAAAATTACATCACAAAACAATCAAGACACCCTTCCATTTCGCCAAAGCAAAAAAACACCTTAGTACAAATACAGAGCCACAAATTTCCCGGGTCGGTCACAAATATACAGGTTATAAAGGCAAATCATTTTTGCACGCAACATTCCCTCCATTTTGTCCAACAAAACAACCCTTACAAAATCAACACCAATTACCACAAAAAATGCACAAATCAAACAGGCCGATATAAAACACATACAATGGCGAAACAAAATACTACTTGCAAGATACATCGTCACACATCTAATCTAACAACCAACCACCAACAATTTTCGAGAGCAAAAAAAAAAAGAAATCTTGAAACACCATGACAGCCTCATAAAACACAGCCTCAAACAATTATAAAATCAGCTGGTATAAGCTTAAAGAAACACAAACACATGTCTAGGAAGCCAAAAAAACACACCATATCAAACCATATAAACTCACAACATGGTACCACATATCACAAAGCTTAAACAAATAAAGATACAAACACATATTAGGAGATCCATAAACTACAAAAGTAAAGGAAAATACCATGCATAAGATCTGATATATAGCAATGAAACCTAACTTAGATTCTTGAAACAACGAAACCCTATACAAACACCTAAACCTGCAAGCAACCATATAGAATCACAGCTTATAATAACAAAGCTTAAACAAACACAAACAAAAATCCATATCTACAGATTTAGAAAATAAAAAAAGCAACCAAAATACCGTGCATCAACAGATCTTGTAGCAACAAAAGCTCAGCAAAAACTCTTGAAACATTAAAATCCTAGATGACCACCACCGACTCGAATCTAAAACAACCAAGCTAAATAACCATCAAACCCCTAAAAAATCACCACTACCTCGAATCTAGAACAACCAACCTAAACAAGCAATGCGTGTTTTTATAGAGAGAAACCAAATAAGAACTCTGACCAAATAATGAATGTGTGTGTGTTTTTTAGAGAGGAAATAGGCACCCAACACATAATGTGGTCTAGTTAAATACATGTGGAGTAATAGTGGAGCCATGCAGTCAAAGGGTGGAAACCAAGGGGATCCAAGTGGCACAAAGTGACACTTAATGAAACCCACTAACAATTTTTTACTCCCTCAAGTCGATGGCTTAGCTCGGCTAGGCTTGTGAACAGTGTCGGCTTGAGCCATGGCTGGTCAGTGCTTCCAAGCCGATCCCCTCCCACAAGCCGGCTCATTCTTCGGTGACTTCACTATAGTACCGGCTCACAAAGGAACTTGGATAAATGTTATTTAGTATAACTAACCTAAATGCAATTAAATAACAAAAAGGTAAATACGGTAAGAACTTCTTATATGAGAAAGATGTATTTACCTAGGGTGCACTACTGTCTAGTCGTAATCTACTTAATCTATTGAATTGTCACATCCTTGCTAACATAATGTGGGATATTCCTGCTTATCCGTTGTGGGTTGGTCAGTCCCACGTCTATGCAATAGTTTAAGTGTAAGGTACCTATATTCACTCAAACACCTAATAACAAATCACACGCAATAAATAACCATGCCAATTAAATAACGTAGGACATCATCATCTAATTAGCCATTTCCGTGGATGCTCAAGCTAGGATGAATTCCTTAACCTATTTTCCAACTCTTAATATGCATTGTTGCAAGAGACAATAAATCAAGTATACCTAACTAGGTTTCATGCAATCCTAAGTACATACTAATTAGTTTAGCTGAGCATAGCAATAGAGAGAAAATAACAAGACACAATCAAGCAATATTAAACATCATTGATTGATTAATAAAAAAGACTTATATCTTAATACATGGGTGTTTCTTCCAACCAAAAGGCGTAAAAATCTGCTAAAATCGAGTAGGGTTTAAGTCTTCAAAGTTCCACACAAATTATGAAATACAATGCGAGTTATATATAAACCAGGGTGTGGTGGCGTTAGGTTATGCTTGTGACGCCCTCACCTCGCCATTGATCTAAGGGTTTTTCTTCCATCGCCATCGTGTGACACCGTCCTGTGGGGACCTGACGGCATCACGAAGGCCATCTCAACACACTAAAGTGTCACAAATTATTTCTATTATGCACTTTTTGGTCGGTCACGAACCCGAATTTTGCCTATTTTCTTGAGTTCTTCGCCAAATCAAGCTAAAGTTAGGTGTATTTCTTCCGTAATCTACCCAAGTACCTAAAAGTTAGAAAGAAGCGATTTAGTGAAATAAATGGGATTTTCTACATACTCAGTATTACAAATTAGGGGCATTTAACTTTTAAAGTAAAACTTAGTTATGGCACAACTGGTTTGACAATACACCTTTGACGATCAAGCATGAAAAATATATAACTACCACCTCACAATGGGTGTTTTGATTCTCTTATATCGTGGGTGTATATATGGTGGTATAACATATATGGAAATAGGAAAATTTCACTCACTTATTTGTCATAGCACATAGATTACCATAGGCTTGATAAATGATCAAATATCCACCACTCTGGCTTACGCACTTAGAATTTACTATCAAATATGTCTTTACAAAGGTTTGTAATAATAGGCGAAAGGTATGGAGTACACGGTTAAGGGATACGTGGAAATTTTTACTGGCGGATCATCTAAGTAATTACATGTATAAACATGGCCTTGCTAAACCAAGAATCGACAAAAACATAAACAAACTATACATATAACTCTTTTTTGCTTTTCTCGACTCTTTTGTGACTTAAACATAAACAGGATGACAGTCCGTATATTTTTATATTTTTTCCCTTTTCAATTTTTTCATTCTTTTATATACAATTTTGACCTGCCATCTTTTGATATGCTAAAACAATACATCACAATACATAACTCGAAATACATAACTTGAGTATATATATAACTCATATAAATAACCTGAATTAGGAGGATAAATAAACGTGGAGTACTTAGACATTAACGTACGTAGGGGTAATAAAAAAATTTCTTCCCCAATTCTCCTTAAACAATATTATTACTATATATGAGTCCCAGTCGTTCCAGAACTGTATGTTAATACAAATTATCGCCTAATAATGTTATTTCTATTTAATGATCTTCTACATTTTTTAGTAACAAATATAAATATATTAAGTACAAGTTTTAGATTTCATATTTACGTCAATCAAAATAACCCAAGGTATGAATGTGGATTATTATAACTTCCATAATTATCAAAGAAATTTTTACACTTGCATAGCATCATACATTTTGTAAACTTGCATTTAAAAGTTTACTTCCATCTTTAATTACAACATTACTTTTATTTATAAGAAAATATTTTTAATAACAACTAGTAAAAATCTTCCTTGTTGATAAAGGATTTAGAGCAATCTAGCATTGAAAAGAGGTTAATCCTTATTAGGTAATAATCCAAAAATTTTGTGGAAGGAATAAAATGTATTTTTACGTAGAAGAAATAAGCATTACATTTCTAGTTTAAGTATCCATCCAATATGGAATGTATCTAAACCACTTTGTTTCAGCACTTTCTAAGCATGCTAAAAATGGTTAAGCTCCAAGCAAAAATGGATTGATCCTTCTAAGATCAATTCTGATTTTCTATATGACAGATCCACGAAACCACAACCTCCTTCACAAGGTAGCCGTGGATCCGTCCATAGTTGTTAACAACTTTACATTGCCTATTTAAACAAGGTGTTTGCACACCATTTGACTCACCCCTTGCATTCACATTTCTTACATTATTTCATATATTCATAAACATTCTTTGATCATTAACTTGTTAGAATATCCATCCAACTGATCCAAACTACTCACCATTTCTCAAGAAAAGGAAGAACACAAGAAGAACTTTTAAGTTTCGTGTACTTTAGATGTTAGTATATGTTTACCAACTTGTTGTATTACCATATCATACCATTATAATCCAAAGTTCATAAACGACATAATACACCAAAATAGAGAGTTAGGTTAGTATTGTATTCTTCAAAATACATTGTGTGAAAGGTTGGTTCTATCTCGACAAGAACTTGATATTTACCATAGTATCAGTAAAAATGTAAGCGACATTGTAAGGTTTTTTCTGCCGAGTAAGGGAGCTTGTTGTCATATTGAAGTGAACTCTCGAGTCGGAAACTCAGAGAGTGGAGTAGGGCGAGGAAGAGAGTTTCGTTACCGAACCACTATAATTCATCGTCTTGTGATTTGATCTTTCTTTTACCTTCTTGTTATATTTTGTTTACTTTTTTTACTTGCATTTATTTACATTTTCGATTATTGTTTGAAATCACATAAGTTTTGAAACCATGATTTTCAAATGCTAAAACTATTCAACCTCCTTCTTGTTTTTCACAATTGGAATCAAGAGCAAGTTTACTAAAGTTTTTAGAATAAATTGTATTTCAAAACTTAAATGATCTATACCTTTAGAAAACTACAAAGAAGAGCAATCTATGCAAAGACCTCCACTATTTGAAAGTGACACTTTTATTTATTTATTTGAAAATAGATTTAAAACTTAAGTGAAAAATCAAAAGACATCGACTTATGGCATATCATGACCAAGGGTGATTTTACATTTATTGTTAGAACGTTACTAATTAAAGATATGAAATCCTAACCTATGATCGTCAAATTGAAGAATTAAAAAAAGCTTGCTAAAAATAACGAGGCTAAAATGATGCTTTATAATGTTTTAGCTAAAAAGAAATTTAAAAAAATATGTCTAAAACAGGAATAGAAATTTATGACACCCTCATCATTACTCATCAAGGCAATTTTCAAATCAAGATAATAAAATTAATCTTGTTTTTATTAATATGAACAATTTTCTCTCTTTAAAGATGAAAGCATTGATAGTGTTTTGCTAGATTTGATACTATTAACACTACTTTTAAAGCACTTGATGTAAGTTCATCTGTCAACAAATTACAAAAGAAAGCATCCCATCTCATTAAGGGGGTGTTTGGCTAAGTTTATGAATTGAGCTTATGCTTATGTTATATAAGCGGCTTATGACTTATATATCATAAGCTTATAAGTCTTTGCTAAGTGTTTGGTTTATCTTATATAATTAATAAGGTTGAATGACAAATAAGTACATAAAAATAAAATGAGTGTAGTTATTAAATGAGGGTATAAAAGTCTTTTTATTTAATATTCTTATATAAGCTCATCCCTCCTTATATAAATCACAAAGTTTGGGCTTATCAAAACCCCCTTATATAAGCTCATAAGCCCAATTATATAAGCTTAGCCAAACATTTACTTTCGACTTATTTAACACATATAAGCTAATAAGCTCATAAACCCATCATATAAGCTTAGCCAAAACAACCCTAAATAAGACAATTAATGGGCAACGGACCCAAATTTCTACCTA